>VZRZ01006181.1:3153589-3188778 GCA_013398175.1 Climacteris rufus | reverse complement strand
GGGCCCTGCTTCCCCGGCGGGCGGAGGTGCAGGGACTGGGTGGGAAAGGTGAGGGTGAGGGAGCTGGAGGGCTGCGAGATTTTTAGCGTGTTTAGGCCAAACGCGGCGTAGTGACTTCACAGGCGTCTTCCTGAGGTGGGCAGCAGGGCGAGGGAGGTGATTCTTCCCCTCTGCTCTGGTGAGACCCAAGCGGGAGTGCTGCACCCAGCTCTGGAGCCCCAACATGAAAAAACGTGGGCCTGTTGGAGCAGGTCCTTGGGAGCGCCACAGAGATGCTCAGAGGGCTGGAGCGTCTTTCCTGTGACAACAGACTGAGATTTGGGGCTGTTCAGCCTGGAGAAGAGAAGGCTCCAGGGAGACCTTGTAGCAGCCTTCTGGTACCGAAAGGGGGGTTATAGGACAGATGGGGACAGACTTTTTTACGGGGCGTGTTGTGATAGGACAAGGAATAATGGGTTTAAAGTATAAGAGGGTAGACTAGATACAAGGAAGAAATCTCTTGTAGTGAGGGTGCTGAGCCACTGGAACAGGTTGCCCAGAGGGGTGGTAGGTGCCTCATACCTATAAACATTTAAGGTAAGACTGGACCAGCAGCCAACTCTCAAAACAAGTGAGGCAAGTGGCAACTGAAAGGAATGATTAGCATGATATTGTTGGAAGCTCTCCCCTCCCTAGCTTGTGCAGTTGTTGAATGATGTGATCACATTAGTTATGCTACCCAGAAAGTCACAGTGTGACCTCGTGCTCTCCAGCAAACCAGTGTCACTGGTCAGTGCAGGTAAAAGCTTTACCTTTTTGACACAGACTTGTGAGTGCCTGGGGTTGTGAGCTGTCATTCTTGAGCTCTCTGATGCTGGCATTTCATTCCATCTGTCCCTGCTTTGCTGCCTGACACCTGGGTGGCAAATATCAGTTCAGTTTCAGACAATGCAGAAATATGGGAACAGGAGCTTTAGCTGTGAAACCACCCATCTCTTGACAGCTGTCTGCTTATTTAATGTGTTTCTGTATCTGGATTGCAGGGCAGAAATTCATGATGTCCTGGAAGAGTATAAAGAAGGAGCTGCAAAATTTATAGGTAAAGTACATATGTTTGTTTCTATGTCCGAGAGATAATGCAGGAGGTTCCCACTAGAGCATGTTCAGGCAGTACAGTAGGCAGAAAGATGCATGCTTTGCACATTTAGGGATTTTCTCACTCAAAGTGGCACTAGAGAAGACTTGAAATAGCATGTTGTCACTAGTAGGGCCAGAAATCCTTCAGTCAGGCTGCAAAGTGATGACATGTCTGTAATTTCTATAATTTACAGACAGTTCTTTGTGTATGGAATCTAGCAGACTTTGCAAGAAAAAAAAAGTGTTGCCAGTGCTTGTATATTTATTTATTTATTTTTTCTTTTTAAAAAACACATACAAATTTGGGACATGCATTTCATTATATACACAAAATTATGCTTTGGCTTTTCAAAGGAAGTTTGCACCCAACTTTCAGTAAACTTCAGCTGCTTTGGGGCTACTTATTCCTTCAAGAAAAAGTGAAAAATCTCTTTATCTGAAACTTGCTGGAGGCTTTACCAGTTTCAGTGACTGTCTCTGAAGAGAAGGCTGTATGTCACCAAGACATGCTGTCTAGCTTTCTGACATTTGACACCTCCAGTCTGGCAGGGATGATAAATTTCTCATTTGTGTAATTGATAATGCTCTCCCACTATTCTGTTCTTTTCTGTGAGGGTGGTGAGGCACTGGAACAAGTTGCCCAAAGAAGCTGGGGGTACCCCATCCCTGGAAATGTTCAAGGCCAGGTTGGATGGGACTTTGAACAATGTGAAAGGTGTTCCTGCCCATGGGACATGGTCTTTCAGGTCCCTTGCAACCCACATAATTCTATGATTCTACACTTTGTCCTTCCTTAAAAGTTCCAGGCTTGGGGTTGTTTCTCTGTTTAGATTGTGTCAAATGTCAGGTGTCTGCAGTTGAGTGGTCAAGTGAGTCAGCTGTTGGGTCTGGAGAATTTTAGTAGGTGGAGTATTAATCAAAAGGAAACATAAATAAATCCCAAACCAGCTATGTAGGCTGCAGAAACACAGGATGTTATTTCATGGTTTGTCCTGGTGCTGCACTCTTCTCCCTGCAGTTAGTAAAACTGAGGGAGAAGTCTGCCTTCTCTGTGCTGAGAGATCAAATGAACAATGTTTCCTTTGTCAGAATGGATGTACTTGTGTGTGGGAGAACGCCCTGTTCCCTTTTGCAAACCTACAGGCCACGTCTTTGCATTAGCTTTGCTTTGCTTCATGAAACTCTACTCTGTGTCTGCCTCTGTTCCCAGGCATGCCAGATGCTGTGCTGTACTGCTCTCTTCATGACCCAGCCACTCCCTGCCCATCTGGCTACAACACTAACAAGGTACAGTAGCTGTAAAGACTTGAAAGGGTCCACCTAAAGGGCCCAAAAGAAAGCTGCCAGTCCTCCCACAGTGTGGATGTGCTCAGACAGCCACAAGATTAGAAAAATAAGGCTTTGCACGAAGAGGATTGTCATTTACATGCTCAGACCTCCAACTGAATAAAGCTGTACATGTTCTTCCTTGGCAACATGTTCCCTGGATGGTTCCTGAGCAGTTAAGTGGCAATTCAGGTAGAAAGGAGAGCTCTGGCCTCCCATCCTGTTGTGGTTAATATGGTAGGAAAAGAAAATTCCTGTGTTTCAGTGTGTTTTCTGTATGAGCTGACGGTGATGCCACTGATGAGCAGTAAATCTGAACCCCTGTGTGTGTATTTACAGCCTGCTACAGGCCCACAAAGGGAAGAACTTAAGGATTTCTGCAGGAGGGTGGCTCAGCAATCCATAGTGTTGCAGACATTTGCCTGTTCCATCCCCTAGGTAAACACATTCCCAGTGCAGTCCACATGCTGCCTTCCACAGCTTTGTGCTGGAGGGGCCACTCCTGACACCTGCTCAGCCACAATCAGTCCTAAGGCCTATTTGTTTATGTCCACTTTTGGTGGAAGGTCACTGATTGACAGCTGCCATTCAGCTATCAGTGTATGTTCTTTGCTGCTGGAATCCAGGCTGAGTCCTGTCTCTCTGCAGGAAAGGAATCACCTGAAGCTTGCCCCCCCCCTTATGCAGCTTTGGGGTGATAGAAGCAATCTAAACCTGGGTGTTGCAGGTCTGATTTAGAATTTGGGGTGTTTTTTAATAAGCTGATGAAGGTATTTGTCACTTTGTTGCAAGGCCGTCTGCAGCTGGATCTGTGCTGACAAATGCTTATGAAAGCATTTTGAAAGCCAGGGAACAGAAAGCTCTGTACCAAGAAGCATAGCATGGGGTGGATTTAAATAATCACAGGATAATGCTCAGCTCTCTAAGCTGCCTGGCTATTTTATTTATTAAAGCAGCTTTTTTCCTCTCGAGAGCAGAATGAAGGTAACTAGATGTGATTACATGCTGCCCTTTGGCTCAGACAGCTCTGACTTTGCCTGCCTTCACCAGCTGTTCCTTGATGCTCTCCCAATAAGAGGAAGCAGGTACTATTTGAACAACATGCTGCTGCAGAAAATCATACAGCTGCTGTGTTTCAGTTATTCTGCAGATACAGATTTTGGATCTCTTTCCTTTGGAGTGGCTTTTTTCTTGCTGGGAAATTTGAAAAATATGTTATTACTTCGGGTTCTTCTGGTTTTATTATTGAAATTTGGTGAAATTGGCTGATGAGGCCAGAAGTAATCAGGAGAGATGGATGGATGGACAACAGACACATGATATACTTGTGCAATCCTTTTGCGTCTTTGTGGAGACCAGACCAAAAAATAACATTGTTCTTCTCATATTTTTTGCATCAGCTGATGAAGTTCAGTTTTCAAATTAGTATGCATGAGAACCTCACTGCTTAATCTGTCTGTCTGGCATAGGCTAGGAGAATGTGTTTAAACCCTGAGGCCCCAAAAAGTGCCCATTACACTCCAAGCTGTATGGTAATTCTGATGGCTGAAAACCTGTCCTCATTTAAAAAAGCACCAACAGAACTGATGGTTCTGATGGAAAGAGCTGACTTCCAAAGGGCTTGACACCTATACTTAACCTACTTGAATACCCTTTAAAATTTTGGAGCAGCAATGTCCTAGTGAATTGAATGGTGACATCTGCTAGCCTGGAAGTGTTCGGGTAACATAACCTCTCTATGTGCTTTTGTCTTGCTTTAAATTCTTTTGGGGGTATCAGCAACGATGGAAGATGGGATCCCATGTGTGCTTGCAGAACGGGAAGTGTGTTAAGAGAGGGATGACTCTGTGAAATCCTAATGAGCACCTCCCATTTCCTACCTTGGCTCTATTTGGGTATTTCAGTGCCTTCTAAAGTGGCTGGATTTGGGACCTAAAGTAACAGGTGGCTCTAAGATTAAGTTGCTTAACAAGCTTTTGTGTTCTTACTATTCTGTATGGTTTGTACATCCCCCTGCATTCATGTGTGTGGTATGAATTAACTGTTCAGAAGAAGAAATAGTTTCTTAGGTTTGCATTTTGTACAGAAAGCTACTGAGCTGTATTTGCCATTGCAGCCTTTGCTGTTTTTATAAGCTTTTGCTTACTTTTATGGCAACATACATTTGGTGGGTATTCAAGCTTATTTTTTTCCAGTTCTAAGCCACTAAGTTGTGTGATGAGAGGCCAGCTGCTCTATCTCAGAGATTTTCAAACATGTGGAGAAGTCACTGTTGAGTTTGATGGTTTTACCAAAGAATATCCCAGAAATTCCGGTTGTCATTTTTCTCCTTTCACTCGCTGTGCCAAGTGCAGCTGATTGTCTGAGCCATGCCCCAGGAGAACTTATCTAATGAGGTATCATTCCAGTATCTGGTATTTCACCAGACCAATTCCTTCTCTCCTTTCACCCTTAAGATCTGCTATCCTTTGCAAGTGATGTTCATCCCTATTCTTCCTGCACAGACAGTCTCCCTGTGGGGAAGCTCAGGGCGCATGGAAATGACAGCTTCCAAGTTTATGGACATACAGCAGGCCATCCAGCCAGACTGGTTCCAGTGCATCTCTGATGGAGACACCATTTCTGGGGAAGATGGTAGAAAAAGAGCCAAGAAGTCTGTGGACAGGTCACTTTCCTTCTTGGATGTATGTCTTCAGCTGCAAGAAAAATCACCGGTAAGGTCCCCAAAATACTGAGGCAATAGCACTGCAACTGCTTTTTGGTCTGTGCTGCATCCTGGACCAATCTCAGGATGTGATGTAGTAGGAAATTATGCCATGTGTGTGTCAGAGAATGCCCACCCTACAGTGCAGGATGAGGTATAACCAGTAGCACAGCGAGTTTTTCTTCCTTCCTTCCTTCCTGCCTGCCTGCCTTCCTGCCTTCCTTCTAAAGTGGCTTCTGCACCAGGATCACCACTCATCTCCACTAGTTGAGGAGAACTACTTTTAAATATTCTTTCTTTCTCCTTTTGGATTGTGGTGCATTTCTTTCACTTACCTTCTTGCTATGAGCATGGGCAAAGTGGGATCTTCTCATTCAGGTTGAGAAAACCCATCTTTTTTCTTCTGAAGTCCCCACAAGTCCAAGTGAGGGAGGATTTGATAGAATCAGTCAGTGCTACTCTTTATTTCTTCCAGCAGCTTTGAAACTTCCTGCTCTTTTGGTGAAAGGAGACATACTATCTGAGTCTGCACTACAAGGGGAAATGGGGGCAGGAACTGATATTTGTATCTCCTGAAAGAGAATTCATTGTGAGATCTGGTGCCTGACAGCCAGGATAATGGCACCTGCTTTGTATTTTGCACAGGTACTGTTGAGACCCCATCCATAAAAAGCCATGTACAAAGATGGTGGTGTGTGCTTCCTGCCTTCTGTAGGGAGGTGGGAAGACAGGCATCAAAATTCTCAGTGTCTTAGTGTCAAGGCAAGGAGTAGAATCTTGTCTCTCCTCATCCCATTTCTTACATGTGGACTTCATAATGCTGTGTGGCAATAGTCTTACATGAGATGAAACCCTGTGGTTCTGGCAAGTTCCTGGGAATGTGGGGCTTAAATAGCAGGCATCTGAAGTCTGGGCTGTGAGATATATTTGGCAGAGCATGCTCTAACACTTGTAGCTTTCTTCTGGAACAGGAACTACAAGGAAGTGTAATGTTTGGGGCAATTGAAGGTGGAGATGTCTTGGAAGAGAGGCTCAGATCAGCCAGGGAGACTGCCAAGCGGCCTGTGGGTGGCTTTCTGCTAGATGGCTTCCAGGGACGTGCCATGGACAAGGAGACCAAGTTGAAACTGATAGCTTCTGTCACAGCAGAGCTGCCAGAGGATAAACCAAGGTAAGTTGTATGGGCAACATCCCAAGAAATCCATCTGTCCTACTGTGAGCAGCATCTACAGGCTGCTGTGTAGTATCCCTGTAGGAAATAATCTCTGTATTGCACAGCTCTGTGTGTGCCAGGCTGCCTAAATTTTACCACTGTCAGGCTGCAGTCTTCAACCTTTGGTTCAGTTTTTAGCTGCAACTGGCACCAACCTGTGCTCATGCTGTGGGTTTGAGTATTCTTCACTTATGTTTTTAGGAAGAGTCACAAGTAGGATATGTCAGGGTTACTTGCATTTGGTCTTTGAGGCCATGGTTAACTTGAAGTCCAGCTTGAACAAGACCATTATTATCTGGATATTTGCAGGGATCTCTTCTCAGAAAAACTGTCCTGTTTCCAGTTCTCTCTGGAGTGAAGTGGAGGACAGCAGAGAGGAGTGCTGGCAGAACCAGCCAGTGCTTACATGATCTTGACAGCCAACTTGGACCTAGTACCTGAGGCACTGAGCCTGTGAACTACCCAAGGCGGTGCAGCCTGGCCCAAAGCAGTGGTATTCTCTTCTTGGACAGTGTGGGGCTTATTGCATGTCTGAGTTGTTAATTTTGCCCATCAGACCCATGCCAGAGACTGGACGGGAGTAGCAGCTTTCTTGATCCTTATAACTGACTAACAGTAACCAAAGACTTCTTGAAAATGTGTGCTGATATTTGCTAGTGGTTCAGACAGGTAGGGGTTTCTCAGCATTGGGTTGAGCTTACTGGATTGCTCTTACTACAGCAGGTGCAACAGAAATAATATGGTTGCTTTTTTCATCATTTCCTAAAGAGAATGATTGAGGCCCCATTGTCTTCCTGCTTCCCTCTGCTAGCTGAGCATTGCTCTGACCTAATGGTGTTTAAAAGGAAATTAAATGCAAAAGCACTGTGTCTGGTGTTGCAGCTTGTTCTTGCCTAGCAGTGCCTGGGGTTTTAGTTTCCCTGACAATTAGAAGGCTTGCTGTGTTGTTGCCATCCTGTCTGGTTGAGCTACTTAAAAGATCCCCTGGGAGCATTAGAGTCCAATCTGCTCAGCTAACCTCAGTGGCTACCAGTGCATCTGCCTCATCTATCAAATAGCTTGCTTGTCTTGTTAAGACAAGTGTTTCTGACCTCTTGGTAGGAAGAGAGCTGGTTAGCCCCGGGGTGTCTTGTGAGTACCTCAAGTGAATTTCAGGCAGTCCTTGTTCCTGAATCACCCTTGCCATTCTGGCTGGAGAAGCTGTTCTGCAACCCTGTTCTGCCCCAATATGAGATTCTCTAGAAGACAGACACTTTCTGTGCTTCACTCAAGAAGGGGCTGCTTTTTGTGTGATGGTAAAATGACCTTATGAGTGTACTCTTTACAGTCCTTTCATGTACCTGAAGGTGCTGAAGTCTCTTGATAAAATTGGTTTTCCTTTCCAATAGCAGCATAGCCCTTGCAAGAACAAATGTTTGTCCTTACCTGTGCAAAGAGGAGTTTCAGCAAGGGCTCTGATCACATATGCAGAGCTACTGTTTTGACTTTTGCCTGTCATTTTCTCCCTGTCATGGGAACCTGAAACATAAAACAATCATGCTGTAAACTTCTCCTATCCTTATTCTCTGCTCATCAATTTAATTGGAGTACTTAGAAAAGTGACTAAAAATGGCACCTTGTGACTTCATTTATCAGCCCCTGTGTATTTTCCTAATTATCTGTTTAGATCATTGCCCTACATTAACTTATACTGCTGTCAGCCCAGCCCTGCACCTGCAGGAGAGCAGGCACTGCTCTGCTCCCTTACACTTCACCACCCTCAGCGAAGCTGCCAACTAAATTTGGCTGACAGCAGGATCTCTATTACCATTGATGGCAATCCAGCCAGGCTCTTCCTGGCTCTTAATGCCTTGTCTCAGGGGATGTTACAGCCCATGTTTCTGGGTAAATCATTTGAGCAGGTACAGTGTAAAGAGAAGGGAAGACTATAGCAAGGAAGTTTTCTCTTTCTAGTGAAATTTCCCGTTAGTGCATTCTGCCCTAGGCAGTTTGCCAAGTGCAATATGATGTGTCTGTCACCTGGAGGACTCATATCTTTGACCAGCCATCTCCTGCTGTCTCTGCTGAGACTCTTGATCAAGTCTTTTTAGACTGTCTTCTAAACAGCTAACAAGCAAAAGGGTCCACGTGGCTGGGAATTGGTAGTTTCCTGGGGCACAAACACGTCTAAGGAAAATATCTGTTCTGTGGCACAGATGTTTTGAATCTGAGTGTGTTTAGGTGTGGGTGAAAGAAATCACATACCAATCACTTCAAACACAATGAACAGAATGAGGGGTTATTGCTGTGTTCCAAATGACAGGTAATGAAAAGCCTCCTATGGACTGGATAGGTTGGAGGTGGGGAAGTGGAAGCACACAGAATTCTGAGTGATGGCTGTTGTGCCCCCTTGCCTTCTGGTTAGCAGTTGCAGAGGTAAGCTGCACATGACCTGGGGTCTTTTCCTTCAGGTACCTGGTTGCTTCTCCTCAGAATATTGTAGATTTGTCTTCCTGTGTGTCTCCTACAGAATCATTCATGGTGTAGGCAAACCAGATGAGGTGCTTGAGTGCATTGAAAGGGGAGTGGACATTTTTGAGAGCTTCTTTCCCTTCCAAGTGACGGAGCGAGGCTGTGCCTTGGTTTTCAGCTATGACTACCATCCAGATCCTGAAGCAGCAGGTAGGCTTCTTAATGCTCATTATAATTTTTATGTTTTACATTGTGGCAAGCATAATTCATACTTCAGAGGAAATTGTATTTGAGGTTTTTTGTTCCTGAAATATGTGCAGTGACCACTGGAAAAAACGGATTCCATTGTCAAGTGTTGCTTTTGAAGGTGGGGTACTTTGGTATGGAACCTGTTGAGTAAAACTTGAGGTCTATGAATGTCTGATTAGCCAAAATATGATGATTAAATATTTCTGAAACGTGTAGTGGATAGAGGGGTTTTTGTTTGACACCACTGGCAAATTTTCTGTTACCATTAGCAGTGAAGGCTGGACCTATTAAGTGAAGATCTAAGGTGCTTGATCTCTAGAATTAACTGAATATGTGTGTGTTGTAATAATATATTTTTGAAGTTCATTTTTCTGTCTGTCAGAAGTTTCCCATTTATCTGGGCAGTTTTTCTCTCTGTGCTTACATTCATTAGTTTATATCAAAACAAAAATGATCTGTGTGTGTGCTTCATTACCTCACTACCCTGTGAGATGGGAACGTGTATCACCCATTAAAGCACCTATCAAATGTTTCAAGCAGCTGTTTTGTTTTGGCCTATCAAATGTTTTTGATACAGGGAAACATTTTACATTTTTTCTCTTGGGTAGAACCTATTGGCTTTTCATGCCTGGATAATTCAGAGCCAGCTGAATAGAACAGAACATCTTGTTTCCTTGTGATTGCTGCTGTTTATTTAACCCTTCTCTTATTCTTTAATTATAAAATTATAGGTAATAACAGTGGTTTTGTCCTGTGTCTGTTTTAAACTCAGGAGATATGGATTATGCAAACAGTAATATTGGTCTTTCCAGGTACATCTCCTTCTTCCTAAGAACAAACTTAAAATTTAAACCTACAAAATTATGGGATAGTTCTTTATTTTTCAGATAGATGCTGAAAAGGCAGATGTGGATAATCTGCATTTTCTGAATGAGTGACACCAGCCTCTTTCAATTCCAGTTTTAGGTTTTTTTTTTTTTAAAGGCATCCAAATCCCTGAGTCTGATCACAGCATGGAAAGTAGAATGATTGAATGCAGATGAGTTGCCTGTCTACTCTAACAGAATCTCAATAAAACCCATTTGTTCAGGTGATTGCATGCTATTCAGCATGCAGTTCAGACAAAATACTTTTGATGTTTTTATAAAGAATTCAGCTCAGTAGAGCAGCAAAAAGTTACTGTTGTTTCAGCTCTAACTTTTGATTAGTTTTAGTTGATTAGCTTTCATTTGTCTCTAGCTGTTTTAATCATCCAGAAGTGCATTTGTGTTAACTAAACTATGGCCATTAAAGTAAAATAAGTGCTTTTTATAAGAAAGAGGTGGAAACTTGTGGCAGGAGTTTCCATTTGGCAAGAGAGTAGCAGAAATATCTACTGTCTACTGATTATAGTAATAATAATATCTAATATCTACTGATTGCTACCCTCACTCTGCCCTTGCTCTCTGTTCATAAAGGCTGTTGTCTTTTTAATTTAAGCAGTTTTAACACAAAATGGGGTCCAGGACCTGGAGAAGAATGGTGCTCCAGAAGACCAGGATGAAGTCTCCAAAGCTGACCCAGAAATGACACCATTTGAGATATTTCTGAAGGACAAGAAGTACGTGAGTTTGTGAGGAGGGTACCTGCAGCTGTATCACTTTTGTCCTCTGTATTTAGCAGCATCTGCTCAGCAGCTGGATGGGAGACTTCACAAAATGTAAAGCTGTTGGCCATTGAGTGAAGAGTGTTGGACAAGCATTCTAGCTTGTTCCCAGGCAACAGTCTATGTCTGACAATGCTGTCTCACCTGACCTGAGCCAGGGATTTTCTCATCATTTATCCAGCAAACATACCGTGGTCATAATTCTGTCCCAGCTGAAAGACCACAGGTGTCCCAAAGGTTGTGTGGGAATCATTTTGGTCTTCCACATCTGGCTTGGGTCATCTGGAGATACCAGATTTTATTTTAACTATGGAGACCCTGCACTTTCTGACTCAGTTTGAGCAGCTGCAGAGCCGTTCTGCCGTTTCTGGGTCCTTCACAAAAACTTTGGACATTGTTACCATTTGTCCTTCTTCTGTTTGCCAGAGGTACTGCCAGGCTGTCTGAGTAGAGAGTTGTGTTGCTTTGCTCTCTCTACATTGTGAAGTGGTGCATCTTACAATAGAAGGGAATACTATTTTGTGAATAGTGGAATCAGTAAATCTGTGGTTTTGGTAGCTTTCTCTTTCATAAACCATATGATAACTAGTGAGAGCTGTCTTGTACAGCTTTTCTGTCAGGGAAGACACAGATAAGGCTTCTCTCTCTTGTTTGCTGTGATGTAGTCAGAGTTATTCTGACCTAGATGTGTGGCCTTTTGGCTCTGAAGTGAATTCTGGCATGCGGAGGCCTGGAGCTTTGAGCAGTCTGGTTGGTGGCAGGGATCTTTGGGGTCCCTTCCAACCCAAACCTTCTTATATTTGAAGTCCTTTGTGCCAGTGGTGCTGGTCTTAGTTGTCAACAAATCTGGATTAAGGGCCCCAGGATTTCAAGGCTCATGTCCCTGCAAAAGGCCAGGTGTTAACTGGGTACTCTTTATTGCTTGAATGGGTCTTCTTACCTCTGATGTTATCCACCATGGCTTCTTCCTTAGGTACCACGATGATTTTGGCCCTGTGCTGGAAGGGTGCAGCTGTTACTGCTGCCAGAGGCACACTCGTGCCTACATCCATCACCTGCTGGTGACCAACGAGCTGCTGGCTGGTGTCCTGCTCATGATGCACAACTTCCAGCACTACTTTGGGTTCTTCAGTGCCATTCGGGAGGCCCTGAGGGACAGTCAGCTGGACCAGCTGAAGGAGATTGTCTTCAGGCAGGCTCTGCAAGGCTCAGCAAATGCAAAGCTGAGCCACTGAGTTCAAAGAGGATGGAGGAGGTTGCAAGCTGCATCCTTATCCAGTGGAACTGTATCACCTGGACCTCTCAGTAGTAAAATGCCTTTTTTCTTTCCTGGCGGGACACAAAGGAGAAGTTTGAGGAGGAACTCACTTCCTGGTGGGGAAGAGCAATCTTGTTCCAACATCTCTTTTGGTTCATTGCCTTGGTACAGTCTGGGTGGATGGAAGAGCCTGGACAGTTCACCAGTAAGACCAGTATGGATGGCTTTGTTTTCAGATACTCGCTGTTGGGTTTCCATGTGCAAGGACAGAGTTATTGGACTTGTGACTGAGGAAAAAGCAGGGCGTATACTTAAAATTAATCCAGCTGCCTGGAGGCTCAGCAGCTGCTTGGGACTCTTGTTCCATTCCCAACAATAATTACTTTTCTAGAAAAACCCAGTGGTGTGGTTGTCTCATCATGTAGCTCCTTGATGAAAAACCCCACCTCAGTCTAACACATGTCCTTGTGGCCATTGCCAGCGTCTGTGTCCTTGGAAAGAACTGACCGGAGGTGCTGCTGTGTTCAGTGGCACAAGGGACTATATGGGTACTTCTCTCAGGCTGCCTGCAGTGCAGGATATTCTGTGGGCCTGGAGGAAGCCCTGCACCTTGGCCTGGCCTTGAAATCCCCTGCCTCAGGGTTCTCACTCAGTGACATTAGAGCCAGAGAGAGAAGAAAGTGTTTAATCCTTGTCCTCATGTAGAGGTTTGGGGTTTTTTTTCTCTCTACTGTTTTTCCAGATTTCACTCTCATGTTGGCACATGGATGGCAATGTATGTACCATTCTTCCCAACTGCCCTAGCACTGGTCAGAGCAGGCTACACAAATGTCACTGTGAGATGGAGCTCTAGAAGAGATGTGTCACAGGAAAAGGCATTTACAAAATTCTTTGTTTTACAAAGCTCTTTGTTTTAAAATATGACTTACTTATGTCACATTCCTCTTATTCAGGTGGTTTTTTTTTAATGGCCCTTGCTATGGAATCATGGTTTTAATCATTTTATATTGCAAAACAACAATAAAATAAATTTATTATTTGTTACACTGGCTCCTCAGGGTGTGACAGAGGTGGTGTGCCAGAGAGCTTGAACTCCAGAAGATGTCTCCTGGAAACTTGTCCTAGCAGCCTGATGGAAGACAGAGTCTTGTCTAGGTATAGGATCCTGTCACAGAGAAGGGTTATTTGCTTCAAAAGAATGTCATAATAGACCTAGCTGTGTTACAGACACCTGCCCATCCCTCTCCCCATATTACTACCTTAATAAAGATTGAAAAAATCCTACACTTACAGTTAATGGCCTTAAAGAAATTAAGGATTAATCTGTAGTTTGCTCTTCACAATTTCTGCAATGTTTTAAGATTTTAATATCTCCCATCAGAATGACTTTACCAGAGAGTATAAAGAGATTATGTTTCCCTGTCTCTTTGGGCAGCTACACAAGGTTGTCATTGTCCTTTCTACCATTTCAGCCTTACTCACTGTGTTGCACTAACTACACTTCAGTTGCACATAAAGAAAGTTCCATTTCAGTTCCAAAAGAAATGGTGCAAATGCTGCTCTACTGTTGCCTTCCAACAGAGATTACAGGGAATGATTCAGCCACAGAAATGACATAAAATACAGGATTATCATCCTCACTGCAAGTGGTACCTGATGGTTGTTAAAGCTGATGCAGCACTGGGAAACTTGTAAACCATTTTCTGTTGGGTAAAATTTGACCAGCTACATCTGATCACTGTCTAACAAACACAGCTACAACCTTCACTAACCCTGAAACAACGTAATGTATTGCATTTATACAACTTCTTGATATATCAGTCCTCTTAGTTCCCACTGTAAAAATTCAGCCACATTTTTCATGCTAACTTAGAAAGATTTTTATTTATTTCCAGGCAGAGATCTAATTTCTTTCAAGAATAGAATTATTGCCCTAGTATGGGGAAGAAAACTACGTGAAGAAAGCGAAACTTTTCATGGAGAAGTAAAACTTGAAATTAATAAGGAGTGGAAAAATGCCTGTGCTAAATTAACTTCACTAAGCACAGAAGACTGCAAAAACATCCTCGACTGCCATCCATCCCCAAAGGGCAGAGTATAAAAGAGCAGAGCAGAATACAAAAGAGAT
The DNA here is from genome assembly GCA_013398175.1 of Climacteris rufus. Taxonomy (NCBI): domain Eukaryota; kingdom Metazoa; phylum Chordata; class Aves; order Passeriformes; family Climacteridae; genus Climacteris; species Climacteris rufus. The sequence continues at coordinate 3,174,688 of VZRZ01006181.1, read as the reverse complement.
GGTGTGTTACAAAAGCATTAGACCCTTGAACACCTTTTTGCTTAGCAACTTTTAGTATAATCTTCCCCTTAATGAAGAAAAATCTTTTACACTGATGAGAATAACTGATAGGGCCTCATGTTAATTGCCAAGTCCTGTGCCTTTCTGACCACTTCATCAGTATTCTGCTTGGTAGCTTCCTCCTTTCAGAGCTATTTTAATATTGCAGACTCTAGCAGTTTCAAAGGTATGGTTTGAAATGTATTAAGGAAAAAAGATCACATTAGATTACCACAAAAATGTTTTCTCCTTTCCTTCAGGTATGTAATTTCTCTCCCCTCCCTGTCCCTTGCATGTTCATGCATCCCATCCTGTAAATCATTAGGACACAGTGTCCAAGACACATATCAAGCCTTGTCTGACAGTTCCTAGGTCTGCTCCTCTGTGGCTCTGCAGGATGGCAGGAACTGCCCAAGACTGGAAGTGTTCCAGCAGGATGTTCAATTTATTTCTACATGTCTAAGGTCCAGAGGGCTTTCAGATCATGGGATTTTTATGCATAGAAAAATGGGTTCCAGGTGTGTTTCCGAGGGGCTTTTAAGAATTGAGTAGCTTTTTTTTTTTTTTCATCCTGAACCCTGTTGTTTTTTGATTCATAACATGAGTTGGCAGACAAAGGGCTCCAATAAAATGTTTAAACCTTTCTCCCAGTAATTTCAGAGATGTTTCCTCTGTGATGTGGAAGGCATACACGAAATAGATGATGGTGCAGGCCAGTTTAATGGGTTTATTTGTACTCTGGAGTGGTCTACATAATTCACCTCATCTTTTTCCTGGTAATGCAGCACTCACTTCTTCAGACTATTAAAGATGTTCAAGCACTTGTTACCATCCTTTCTTATGCACATTCTGTAGGCATGACAGGACTTCTCAAATAAAAAGGGAATTAATTTCAATCCCTTTGAGGAGCTGGATCTAGACTAGCAAAGTTGGTGCTGGCGATGCAGCAAAATGTTCTTGCTTCCCTGTTGATGTTGCCAACGTGAATGGTGTCAGAGTACAGAGTCTCCTCCCTGGGGACATGCTGACTTGGAAAAGCAACACTTTTCCTGCCTCACAATGAGGTGATGATGAACTGCCTGCTTCAGTCTACATCTGTCATCTCTATGATTTAATTACATTAGTAAGGTGGAGGTGCAGCACACTGGGATGCTCTGTTGTGCTTCTGACATAGCTCCCAGCTCCTGGCCTTGCTTACTCCTCAGCATTACAAAAGCTTTGGAGGAAGCCTGCTCTCTTCACAGCTATTTGCATGTCTGAACAACTTGCAGAGCTCTTTGGGAAACAGTTTTGGATGAGGAGGGGTTATCTGGTTAACCAGGATTATTTCAAACTTCAGTCTGAAAATTTAGGAATCTGTGCAGTGAGGACCAAAAGTAAAGAAATTATAACTGAAGGCATCTGGATCTGCTAGGCAGCTCAGGATTAACCAGCTTTCAGTCTTCCCTGTCCTTGTGCTACAGTGTAAAGCATTTTCTGGTCCAAGGAGTGACCAATGCACTGGGAAAGGCAATGGCTGTGGTTCATGCCAGAGGCTCTACAGGACAAGGTGTATCTTACTGCCTGTATTTGCAGAGTAGATTAATTTGCAAGCTGCTGGTCAAGAAAAGATCTAAAAACCACGGCCCTTATACGTAATGGCCCAGCACAGATTTTCACAAAAGCAAGGAGTGGTTTCAAGGTCCTTGGCCAGAGTTCCTGGATCCATTCCCTTGCTCTGTGTGTGACACCTTGTGCTCTTGAGCCCACTGCCTTTCTGGGCTGTTGGATGTGTTGCAACACATGACACCAAGATGGCTTTGTAGCAATGCTTTGTGATTCATTTCTCCCTCCTTCCACCAGGAGAACATCTGGTTTGCCTTTTGATGAGGTAATCATGGGAGGTGTTGATGTAGCCAGGATCTTGCAGGAAGTCAGCAGAGCCTACAAATCTGCCTTGAGTTTTTCATACTGCCCTTCCTGGACCAAAATGGAACAGTCTACAAAGTAATGTCAGCTTCAGTGGTACTGTGTCCTGAAAAATAGCTTGAGAAACCAGACCTTAGGAAAGCTTTTTTCAGACAAAGCTGAGTGAACTGGGATGGGAGAGAACAGACTGGCAGGCAGCAGAAATCTTCAAAGAGATGCAGCCTCTTCAAGAAAGGGAACAGGAGATGGAGCATCTGGGAGGAAGGAACACAGGCAAACAGGATGATTAGGATTTGGCAAGGCCAGCAAAAAAAAGGAGTGGGAGCTGTACAGTATGTCCATGGGTAGCACTGCCAACAACAAGTTGCAGAAGCCACTGGCACGTGCCTTTTTCCATCCCCTGTTTTGTGCATGTCTTGAGGAGGAAGAAGCATTTTCTTGTGGTTCAGGGAGTTTAGCAAAGGCTGCCACACTCCTGCTCACAAAGGCAAAAGGCCACAGAGTAATGCTGGTAACCTTCAGAGCTGAGGCTGACCTCGGTGCTGGGCTCAACCCTGGTGTCTGGCTCCCTTGCTGCCCACAGCCATCACAAATATTTGCATCACAAATATTCGAGGGAGTCCTGTAGCATTGACCATCTGCTCATGTCCCTTGACCTGACCCTCACAGAGAGACGTAAGTGCTGCTGCCTCTCCGCTGAGGGAAAGCAAGGTGAGCAGTCCACCTGCACCACAGCCCTTCTGCCATGACATAGGCTGGCAGAAAGAAATGTAATTCCCACAGGAAATGTGCTTCTGTAGGGTGAAAAGTGGTCTTTGTTTGGGCTGTTCAATTTGCCATGCTCACAGCTGTGGAGTAAAACTTATTAAAACTGACAAGAGTCCCCAGGGCAGGAAACCAAAAAGGACTTCCCCACATCACCAAACATACAACAGCCTGATGCTTGCCTCACTGAGATGTTTAAATCATTATACTGAAATTAATTTTTAATTATGTTCGTTTTCTTCTTTGGCCCTAGGGGCTTTCTTTGCTCACATTTCCAGAGGCATTCAGGGATAAGATGAGACCAGTGCCTGGCAGGAAGAGTTTCACTGATGTGTATCCAGAGTAATAAAGGAAGCTCAGGAGAATTCCTGGCCTGGGCCTGGGAGAGAGCGTATCCCCAGAAGTATCCCTGTGGAAGAAAGGTGTGGTTGGCATCAGGGCTGATGGGCTGCTGATCTGACACTTGAGGCAGTATGAAACCAAGGAAAGGTGCATGAGTGATGCCAGGAAGGCAGAATAAGAAAGGTCACTGCTACATCTGGAGTTGACATTGGAGAGTAACAGAAAAATTGGCTCAGTGGCTTTTGAGACTGAAAGGCAGTGTTGGTGTGGGATGTATCTTCCACATCCTGTTCAGTGTTATTCTTCAAGAGATGCACAGCAGCTGATGCTGATTTTGAAGAAGTACAGTTTTGAATCCCTCACACCTTGAAATGCCTACAGCCTTGTGAGTCTTCCTTTTCTCCTAAGGCAGGAGGTCAGGCAGTAAAATACTGCCAGGAGATGACAACTGTAGATAAGGAAAAGTTCACTTTAATGGCTCACACAAAGACTAATGCAGATTTGGGAAACTTGCATTGGTTGGAGAAAGAACTGATGTGCCCATTCTTTTTGGGAGATGAGACACCTCACAGCAGGTTTGTTTGCAGGCTGAAGGCTGCCAGAGTCTGTCATCACTTTGTGACCATCACCCACTTAGCTGAAACAAATCAGATTGGTACCAGTGTCCTCTGGGCTGTCCACAATTCCTATTTGTAGTTTTCTGAGTGTTAACCATATCAGCAGCCTGCAGCCTGTTGCTCCTGCCTTGAAGTGCTGGCATTGATTAGACACTCTTCAGAAAACATCAGTAACAGCAAAAAGCTGCAGCCAAGATCTGTCTTCCAGAGGAGCTGCCAACCTGAGCAGGTTGTGCTGGCCCCAGCTGGGAACAGAGGACCCCAGGTCACCTCAGTTCCCCTCAGAAAGGCAGACTCCAGGTGTACCCCTTTCTTCCCAAGGGGAAAGCTGCTTGTACTTAGCCCCACTGTGGGGTCCAGCTGAACTCAGCTGAGTGTCTGGCCTGCCCATACCCTAAAGGGTCTAAGGAGGATTACCTGGGGAAGTGAGATTTTTCTGCAAGGCTCTGCTTTGTCCTTGTAGTCCGGCAAATGTGGATTTTAATGTCTGGCTGTGGCTGGGACTGTAAAAACAACATGTCCAACAGCTGCTGCAAGATACCTGGAGCATATTAACTGAGCAGTGTGACCTGCAAGAGCATTGGGCTGTGCTAGCAGGTGAAACCCACCTCCTCCATGATTTCCTTGCCTTCCCAGGAGTCAGCTTTTTCTCATGGAAGATTGTTTTACCTTCTGACCCGTGGGCCTTTGTGCTCTTCTGCTTAAAGATTCCTGCATGATCCAGTGCTTGTCATGCCTGTTGCTGCCTCTGGCAAAGTAGAGTGTCTTATGGTTTCTTCTCTGTTTACTTTTCTCAGTGTAAAACCCAACACAAGAGCTGTTGTTTTTACCTCTGGGTGGCTTCAGTTCGGTGCCTGGTACCATTTAAGATTTTAGTAACTTGAGTAACCTGTGTTTTAACTCTTAGACCTGAAGTTTAACACATGCAACATGTGGCACATCTGTCACAGACAGGGAGCCCCAGGAACATGGGGAATAGCAAACTGTGGGATATGTGGGCTCAGTGGCTCATTTGTCTGGGCTCCTGCAGCTGAGCCAGAGCCTATGGCCCTGTGAGAAGGGACACGTATCTGCTTGGAGATGGAGGATGCAGGGGATAAATGGTGTTTTTCAGTCCATTTCTCAGGCGTGCTGTAAATGTGTCTAGACAGGCAGCACTTGGATGGCTGCCTTGTACTTTGCAGGAGGGGGGCTGATCTTGCCAGTGTGTGTTGCCAGCTTTCCTTCATCTCCAATGGGTCTTAACTCTCCTCAGCTAAGGTAGAGCTGCTTCCTGGCTGTTCTGTCTACTGGCTCGTTTACAAATGTCATCCAGCACAGGGGACCTGAGGCATCCCATTCCAGCTGCCTGGTGGAGTGGGGTGCAGGTGAGCACAGACTGCAGGGCCCTGTGCTGCACCTGCACATCTGCCCAGCCCTGCTGCCAGAGCAACCTGTGGCTCTCTCTGAGCTCCCTTTTCCTCCCTGTAAGACAGGAGGTTTTCTGCATTCCCCAAAGGCTCTTCTAATGTGAATATCAGCATGTAAATGAGTCCCTGTAGAACGCCCGTGCTCTCCAGCAGAGCACAGTCACAGCTCACCTCTCGTCTCCCAGCCAGTTGTGGAGTCAGGAAAAAAAAAAAAACAGCAATAAGAAAAATGTAGAAAATGAAGGTTAGGAGGAGGCATTAAGCAGCTGTAAAAGGAGAATACTGATTATTTTACTGTAAATAATGAGTGAGGGCATATGTCTTGGGGCAGTCCTCAGCAGTCCCTCTGGCTTGCTGGAGAGGGCAGAGTGGCATCAACTGGTTGCACCTTTGACTGCTTCTGTTCCTTGGCCTTTTCTATGGGGTCACCTATGTTCATATTGCCAGAGTAAAACTGGGCAGCGAGCTCAAGCAGCACTTGAGGGAGGGGCAGACAGAGATTGTTTTCTTTTGAAGTTGAGATTTTGTAATTGTGTGAGGGGTTTGTGGTGCCTTTTTTTTTTTTTCTGGACCATAGCAGTTTATAGTTCAAGAGGCTGCTGTCAGTTCTGTGATCTGATAGTTCAAATCTTAATTAATAAAGAAAATACCATATGTTTAGATATAGAACTTTCACCATCCCTCATAGCTGTATGAACACCAAAATACTGCTCAGTCTTCTGCCACACCTGTTTTTACCTCTATTCTGAATCATCTTGGGGATAACTCCTCGAAGAACAGGTTCAAATTCATGTAAGATCAAACTGAACATGATCGCTGAGAGATGCTAGGCCACATCTTAAAATGGGCCTACTCATCCTTTAGAAGATCTTTCTTCTCATTTCCTCCTTTCTGACAACTGTGTAGATAAAGCAACTGCAACTGGTCTCTGGTGATCTCTCTTGTGAAGCTTCTTTATGAGAATTACTTGAGTGGCAGTCTGTCCACAGGTTGGTTCACTTGACTGATACCTTCAGCATCCTGTGTGCCAAGTTCCTCCTGTGCTGCCCAGTGTCTTTGAGCAGAGGGAGTAACACCACTGCACGTCTGCCTGGCATAGCTGGGAAACTAATCGACCGTATTTTCAGATTTCATCTGCTGGAAGTGCTTACAGCAGCCTTTGATTTCTTTCCCAGTTGCAAGGAAAATGCAAGTAATAATAGACTTCTTGTGCATGACCAGGTGCATGATAATTTTTTGCAGGAAAAGTGTTAAGAGGGCTACAGGTGACAAAAAGCTTATGGAAGGGGGTAGATTGACTCAAAGGTACTAAAACTTCCAGTTACATTGCATTTTATTGGGTTAAGGCAGTTACAATGCAGTATGGAGGGCACCTCCCCAGGCAAATGACACATGCTGTCCACAAGATCCTCCTCCCAAAACCCAGACAAACCAAAGAAGCTGCTAGAGCTCTCCTAGAGCTCAAGGCAGAGGACAATAGCTTTGGCTTTATATGGGGAAAGAGAGAAAGCCCTTCCCAGATGGAGAAGCTGTGGCACGGACACAGGCAGGAACAGCACACAGAGTTATGCCCAAAGCTATCAAAGGAGCGTGGCTAACAGCACAACTAAGCCTAGTCCTGGGAGTGAGAGCTGGAGCCCCTGATGCAGTACAGCAAGGGGGCAAAATGAGAGAATGGTGTTGAGGCTCTCTGGCCCCTGCCAGGTTTGTCTACCCAAGGAGAAGAGCATTAGAGTGCCCTGACATGAGACCAGCTTACATGGTACATCAGGAGTTGTCTGGTTGTTTCATCCAGGAGCTACTGGAGATGGCTTTGTAGAACACTGCTGAAAAAGGAGACCAAGGCTGGGCTGTATTTGGCTATCTCCATGTGCTGGAATATGCAGACACCATATATAATGACAAGAGTATTGGCAAGGCGAGTCAGGGAGAGTCCTGGGGCTGATCTCAAAGCACATGTCCTTTCTTACTGGGAGGGATGTTATGAAACAGCTCTCCCCCAGGTATGAGCTGTAACAGAAGTTATTGCAGCAGCCAGGTTGTACAAACCCTCCTGTGGAGGAGAGGAGCAAAGGTGAAGATTGGTTCCAAAGAGACTGTGAACAAGTTTTGAGACAGGGTGCATGCAACCAGCTGAAAAAACAGGTTTGAAACTATTTGAGCTATGATGGGCCTTGTTCACTTAGTGGCCCCAGCAGATCACTGGGATGTGTGGAAGTTAAGCAGCAGCCAATCTATCACTGGTCCTTGGGTCAGGAAGAGAGGGCACACTGGGGTAGTGTTGCACTTCTCATGCGAGCTGACCTACCAGAGGGAGGGCAGCCACCTCTCTATCTTGCAAGGAGCAGTAAAATACAAGCTGGCAGCACAAGGGAAGATTTCATTTGCAACTAGGGCAATTTTCTCAAGCACTTAGATTGACCCAGTTTTATGGGCAAACCTTTTGATGGAAACAACAGGAAAGTTGTTGTTTTTCCATCAGTGCTCCTTTTCCTTTTTCCTTGTCCAATTTTTGCTCTTGGCTCCTGATCAAAGAGATCAGCATCCTTATCAAATAGGTTATGTTCTGCCCTTTTACTAAGACTGTTTTGCATGAGCTGGGTGCCTTCTGCAGGCTGAGGTTCCAGCCGTGGGAGGGCAAATGCATTTCCAGCATGTAGGCAGCAGAGATGAGAGATGCCATCTGCGTTTGGGTCCTGTGTGCCCTGCTAGCCTGGCAGCTCCTGGGAGCGATGCACTGTGCTGGCTCATGTGCTGCACACCCAGGGCTGCCTCAGCACTGCTGGGCCCAGCACTGAGGGACTCGCTGGCTTGTCTCTCTGTCTTCTTCCCCTCCCTCCCCAGAAGTGGGAAGCACTTGCATTCCTTAGGCAGGAATGCTGAGGCTTGGTGTGGGAAGGCAGCTGGGCAGGTAGGGCGTGTTCCTGCCCTTCACTCCTGCTTGGCTGTCAGCAATGACCGTGTCACACCGACCACCACTGCTCACAGTCACTCCCCACTGCGTGCAGAGCACAGGGAGGGAAGGGCCCCTGCCTGCTCCCCAGCCCAGGAGGCTGCTGCACACCCGTGCAGCCCGGGGTGGCCCCGCAGTCAGCAGCAGAGGATCTTGAGGAAGGCTTTGCGGAAGTCAGTGTTAAAGGTTGTGTAGATGATGGGGTTGAGGGCACTGTTGACGTATCCCAGCCAGGTGCTGGCACTGTAGAGCCCTGGAGGCACATGGCAGGATGGGCAGTGGGCATTGAGGATGTGGATCAAGAAGAAGGGCAGCCAGCAGACTATGAACGTCCCTGGGTTTAGAGAGAGGCAGAAAACAACCCATGAGTTTAGAGAAGCAACTACTTGGAATGAGGCCTGTATTTGTGCCTTCTCCCTTCACCCCCTCATTATTTCCATGATGTTTCTGTACTTCACAAACACCAAAGACTATGTTTATTCCTGACAGAGAGGGACTTGGCAAAAGCTTGGGCTCTTTGGCACCAGATTTGTGAATGGATGGATGGGGCTTCAGAATGATCTGGTGACAGACAAAAGCAAGTGGCCACAATTTTGAGGGAAAGCCTGCTGCCTTAGCTTCTTTATTTCCCTGCTACTGCTGAGCTAATAGGGGGAAACAGTGCATCTGGTGACCATAGCAGGTGACTGGGGCACCAGTCTCCTGGCTTCTCTACCCAGCTGTATGAACTGGTTCCTCTGAGGTTCCTTGCCTCAGTTTCTCCTTCTGTAATTGGCCCTAAGACCTTCTGCTTGTATGGAAACTTAGGATTGTTCCAGCTTCATAATAGTAAAGTGAAAGAAAAGGGAAAGCAAAGGTGTTGGCTGTTGCTCCTTGGGCTGGCTGGCTACTGATTTAAAACACAAGGGTAACAAAATATAGTAATAACACAACCACATACTTGGCTCTCAACATTTGGGAGCATTATTCTAGATCCCTAAATGTCCCATCACTGTCTCTCTTGGGTTTGTGAAGAAGTGACAGCTGAAGCCAGGGCCTAGCTTGCATTTAAAAAAGTCTCAATATTGTATTAGGAGATTCTGTGCTCCTGGAAGTCCCAAACCATCACCCTTTGCACCCCACTAGAGAGAAAGGCCCTAACTCACCCAGGACAATTGCCAGCATCTGTGTAGCCTTCCTCTCCCGCAGCTGGATCAGCCGGGGCTGCTGCTGTGCCAGCCTCAGACTGCTGATGGTTCGACCATTGCTGAGCCTCCGTACCTCCACTGCTGGCTTCATGCTCCTTCTCGTCTCCTCCCACCTGCTGTTCTGTGCCCTCCCTGGTGTCTTGGTGAGGGATGTCTCATGGCAGAAGCTTCGGTACCGCTGCAGGCTGAAGACAGTCAGCAACCTCCTATTTGTAGACATCTCCTGGCCTGTGCATTTGAGTGAGAGACAGGAGGAAAAGGTGCCTTGGCATCTGCTTGGCAAAGCTTTTCTCTCCATGTGTTCCTGCAAAAGAGGAACCACAGAGGAACTGGAAACCATCCAAACTGTTCATTGGGTCAAAGGATGACTGGGAAAGTTGTGGGAAAGTTGTAGGAAAGTTGTCCTTAGCCCCACTTGCCTCTTAGGCTGCACCATGTTCTCTGGACAGACCTGGAGGTGAACCAGCACTTGACAACTCTCTGCCTCCATCCCACCAAGGAGAAGCATGAGAACAGTAGGAGTAGAAAAACCTGCTAACCCCTCTAAATCTGTATTTTTGTGTTGGCCCTGTTCCCTTCAACATCCCCACCCTTTTAATGTAGCTTCACTGTGTGAAAATGGGTAGAAGGAGCAGACATGCATGACCAGGCGATTCCTTTCAAACTGTTGTGCTGGTTCCCATGGTTGCAGATATTTCATCTAGAAAGGTCAGTGGAACAAATGCTGCATGCACCACGAGCATTTTGACCTCTTAAGTCTGTCACATGAAGAGGGTTTTTTGTTTTAATAATAGATGTTAAAACTTGTGAAGCCCTGAGAATGAAGCTTCCTAGAGCAAAAATCAATAAGTGAAGACATTAAAATCAATAAAAGAAGAAATTAGCCAGACTTATGCATGGCTGAGAAAGCCCTGCTCTGAGGAAATATTGAAGTAGGCTGTGCTCTTTTCTAGTTGCCACTTCTAGAAGGCAGAGATACACAGGCAATATCCTCTTTCTAGAGGGCTGAAAAGGATTTAACTGGAGTTTCTGCATCTCAAATATTGTGGTGTATGAGCGAAGGATGGGATGAAAACATGCCATGTCCCTCCTTATACTTTCTGTTCTGTGCTTTGACTCTTTGAGGAGAAGAGCTGATGCACTCCTGTCTTTTTGACAGCTCCTACTGGGTTCATGTGGCTCTTACTTTGTGTGCATAACTCGGTTTGGTGCTGGCGCTGTGGCTGCCCTGCCGGGTGAGGGTTCGCTTCTTTTGCCTCTGTCTGAGCACGAGGTAAATCCGGACATAGAGCAGCAGGGTCACCAGGAAGGGGAGGTAGAAGGACACCAAGGAGGAGTAGATGACGAAACTAGGGTTGGATATGGAACAGACACTGGGATCCCCTGGGGAGGAAAAGAGAGAAGAGAGAGAGAGAGAGGAGCAGCTGAGCTGCTTCGGTTTAGTACAAGGAGGCGCTGGTGTGTTGGCAAAGCAAGTCAAAAGGTGGCTGGGGCACAAAGGCAGTCTAGGGAGTGCAGATTCTGCTGTGGCAGAATCTTTCTCCTTTCTCCTACTGCCACCTTTCTTCTACTCCTTTGACAGCCTCTGAGCTGTCTAGATGCAGAGTGTGCATTCACTCCTGTCTGTCTGGACCAGGCAGAGGGGACCAGCAGCATTTCCCACTCCCATCCCCTTTTTGCCTCAAGCACTGCATAGAAGATGGATGGGGAGCGGGAGGCTTCTGCCTGTGGCTCAGTGGGAAGGAAGGCTCCCCTGCTCCTCTGCCTCCAGGGAGAATGGGTTGCCCTAGCCAAGGGAAAGGAAAAAAACCAGCCTACTTCCAAGGTGGAGGGTAAACTGCTTGCTCTCCTCAAGGGATTAGTTAAGGAAGCAGACAGACAGTTGGATGGGGAGGAGGTTTCTCACAAGCTGTGCTAATGTGCAATCCTTGCTGTTTAGAAATGTATACTGTAACAGATTCAAAACTGTATGCCTGAACCTGTTGATAATGGCAAGATGCCATTAAGTCTGATGTGTGTGTGTGTTGTATGTGCTGCACGTTTAGCTCTGTGCAATCTAAGTGATTGTTTGATGGGAATCTGAAGACCTGGACACCTTGATGGGCATTGATTTGGCAGTAGAGCAGGTCTGCCCTTTAGAGCAATGGTCAGTATCTGCCTGAGGAAATGGCAAGTTTATAGACAAGAGCACGTGGAGACTTTTCTCACCCTTCACAGTGTGCTTGCCAGTTCCTTAAAATTTCCTGTAACTTGGCAAATCTGCAGCACCCATGTTAAATGACCTAGCCCATACACAGGGTAGCTCCACTTCCAGTCCCTCTTGTGTGCTGTTGTTCAGGGTATCACCTACCTGTAGTATTGAAGCCAAAGAGGAGAGGGCATGACACTGCAAATGCCAGCATCCAGACTATCACAATCATAAGAGAGACCCTCCTGCAGGAGCTCTGCCCAGTGCTGTACTGGTACTGAACTGGTTTCACCACTGCAGTGTATCTGCAAATCAAACCAGCTCCAGGAAGAGGAGAGGTAAGAATGGAGGGGGGAAAAGGACCAGATTTTTAAAACAAGAAATGAAAGCAACATAGGAACCGTGGTGGTGAATGTGGTGAAGAAATGGAAGAGGAAAGAAGAGAAGATGATGGGATCAGCAATTTGTAGAAATGGTAAGTGGGGCATTGGGGGGAGGAACAGAGGAAATCAGAGTTAGTTGGCAGCAGTGCAGAGAAACGCTCAGCAGAACTGACAGCATGTGAAGCTACAAGGTTTAGGATACCAGATGGGTCTAGAAACCATAACCCTCAAGCCCCAAAAGTTATATGGGCGCTGCTGGGAAAGGCCACTCTCTGGGAGCAGCCACAATTTACTAAACTCCTTGTCTCAGCTGCCTGTTTTGGTATTGGTCTGACAGACAGAGAATTGCTCAAGGGTGGGGGTCAAGGACCTTCAGCTGCTGGGCTGCCCCGTGAGATGCAGCTCAGCAGGGCTGCACAGGAAGGCACAGGAATCTCATCTTTAGGACAGTCATGGGGCTGCTCCTTGCAGACAGAGTCAAATGGAAATGAGGATCAAGATTCCCATGGAAGAACTCCGGACAAACCCAGCATTGAGAGCTGCTTCACGTTATTACCCACATTGTTACATATATACATTACATTACTCACATTATTACATATTACCAAGGTACAGCATGCAGTACTTTTCCCTTCTCCCACTCCTTGGTCGCAGTAGCACCACGTGTGCCAAGGTCTTGGCTCCCAGCCCTCAGCATTGCTTAAAATAGGCTCAGTTTTAAGATGCAGAAAACCAGAGCAAAGCTCAAGATTACACAGCAATAATCTTCAACTGTCCCTATGCATACGGCTGGATTTTGTTTATTAAAACTTCATCATTGAGATGTCCAGGAGAAACCCTCTTTGGCACTCAATGGGAATTGGATGACCAATTCTGGTTCCTGCCTTCAAAAAGCACAAGGATGTGGTTGGCTACCTCCTGGGGAAGTTTTATTGCTTGTGTGTCTCTGCCCTCCAGTGCAGACCTCTTCTGGCACATGTGGGCAGAGCCACATAAACAGCAGTTGTGGCAGGAACACACTTGCAGGGAGGTTTTTGGTCTGAAGACACCGATGCTGTCAGTGCACACCCCATTTCCTTGTCCCTGACCCACTGTGGTACAGGGCTGACCCCCATACCCAGACTATCCCCCAGGATGCTGTTGTGTCTCACCTGTCAATGCTGATAGCACAGAGGTTCAGGATGCTGGCTGTGCACATCATTACATCCATGGTGACGAAGATATCGCAACAGATACGGCTGAATGTCCACACCCCGCCCGTCACCTGCACCAGCAACACAGAACTGTCAGCCTTGCTCTGCACCAAGTCTTGACAAGTTAGGTGCAAGGAGCTGCTCTCCTCTAAGTATCTCAACAGCTACAGGACTTCATGTCCACAGCAAGGAGCAGAGGGAAACTGAGGCACCTTTGTTTTGTGCAAGGTAACACAGCAGTGGAGAAGGAGCCTCACTTCAATTTCAATCCTTTATTTGCTGTTACAGAGGGAGACAGGGTGAAGAAACAGCAGCTATCCCTTCTCTCAAGGCCTAGCACGATAAATTGATTTAAATTTGATATCACTGTATACATCCTTTGATTAATGATTATCTGAGAAAATTTAAGGGCTGACAGTCTTTCTCAGCTTAGCTGCCAGAGTGCTCTTGAAGGCAGTGTGCTGGAAAAGTGCTGCAAAGATTTTGCATTTATGTATGAAACTGAGATCTGCGACCAAGGCTTCTCTAAAACCTTATTTGAATTCTTATCTCAGTTACAGATTTTGATTATTAGATCTGAGTGAGACCTGACAGGCTACTCAGATAAAGGGGCTTGGGTTGCTACCAAGCTGTTGATTCTGGTTGTTTTGACTTTTTAATCTGAAGAGTGTGGTTGTGAAAGCTCAGCTGCTGCCAATCTTAGTGATGGAGAAAAGTGGTTTTTGGATCAGCCATCAAGTTCTTGTCCACTGACAACCTTTTCAGGTGAAAACAATCTACTCCAAGCACTGTGTGACCCTCCTCTCCTTGGGGTTGGGATGACAGCCTGACTCTGAGGGAGATGGTTTGATTCAGCACCCAGTCCTTGCAGGAGATGCCTCCTTGAAGGAGGCAGCCAGCCCTCCAACTGCAAACAAACCCAATGCTGAGCTGAATGGGAAAGGAGGGTCGGAGAGCAAGGGGAAGGAAAGTCCATGACTGGAAGAGAGCCTGGATTTTAGCCTTCAACCCCATAGATCCTGCTGTTTCAGCTGGATCCTAGGAAGCCATCAGAAATCGGCACTAGTCTCTCTGCTTACATTTAGACAACATCTGGAATGCTGCATATGGTTTTGAGGCCCCAGTATAGAAAAAACATTGATAAACAGGAGTGAGTCCAGTGGAGAGCCACCAAAACAATCCTCAGGGGCTGGAGCAGCCATGAGGACCAGCTATGAGAACAGGACTCGTTCAATCTGGAAGAGAGATGGCTTTCAGAGGTGGGAGACTCACAGCCCTCTAGTGCCTAGTAGGAGGCTCTTGAGAGAGTTGGAGGCAGGTTACTAACAAGATGGAGCCACGTTTCTCACAGCAGTGTGTGGTGGAAGGAGAGGAGGCAACAGGAATGAGCTGGAAGAAAGGTGCAAACTGGTTATGAAGGTAACTTTTCTGACCACAGGGACAGGGAGACAGTGGAGGCAGTTGCTTGGTAAGTCTGTGAAGGAACCATCCTTGGAGGTTTTCAAGACCCTTTCAAAAATACCCATCCCAGACCAGGCTAAAGAGGATGCTACAATAAGTTTGGCTTCTAAGGCAGTGGCTCAACCCTGCAGCAAGTGTTGGTGCCTAGGGAGGATGCAGCTCCCTGCAGAGAGAAGCATTTGTATAAATACAGAATTCACAGAGTTGTTTAAGGAAAAATCCTGAGAAATTTAAATGGTTTTGGTAGAGGCAGCATTTCCACACAAAAACTCACTGAAGTAGCTGAGGTAGCTTAGGGCATTCTCTGCTGGACCCAGCTGCTACATTTCAGAAGTCAGGTATTGAATGAGGCAGTCTTCCATTAGACCCCCTGACCCTAAATGAATGCAGGGGAGAGAAATGGGGATTGGCTTGCAGAATGCAGAAGGGAACTGTGCTTTCCTTTCCAGTTCTCTTGATACTGATGGCACTCCTTTATTTTCTTCTTTAAAAAGCAAGCAAAAGGGGGGAAAAGGTGCCAAACCAAAACCACTGAGATTTTCTGCACAGTTAGGTGAGCTACAAGACATGCAAACTGAAGACTGTCCATCTGAAATTAGGGACCTTAATAGGTAGGTCAACTTCCAAAGAAACACCACATTGTGTTGGGGAAGATGAAACAGGAAAGCCTTATAAATATGATTGCCTGGCAAAAGATGCTGACAATATGGAAACTACAAGTGAGATTGAAATGAAAGCATGCTTTGAGATACCAAGCCTTAGTTACTGAACAACTGGAAAACAATGGCACGGCCGGCTAAAAGTAATCCCCTTCTAATGAAACAATACCCTGCTGCAGACAGGTCCAAGGGTCAGAGAAGACTCTACTAATGTGGCAGAAGTCCAAAGAATAGTTTTTAAGGTTTAAAATGTAAAGCAGTATAGTAATGTAACAATTCTTATAGGCTGTATGTAAATGCTATAGGACTTGTATCTTGTACTAGACTGGATAATGAAAATTAGAATATTCAACACAGAAGAAGATTTATTGAATTGTAAAGGAGAGTCTTGCTCTCTTGCTCTCTCTTACGCTCTCACTCTTTTTGCACTCTCTCTCTTGCTCTCTTGCCACGACTCTCTTCACCTCTTCACTCTCTCACCTCCTGCTTTTCTGGCCTGCTTCGAGCTGCAGCTGGCAGCTCCTAGCAGGTCCCCTGTACCCACGCCCTTCACAATAAACCCCATGCTCTAAGACCTGACTTCAGACATCTCTCGTCTCCATCCGTCCCGACCGTCCAAACCAGACTGACAGATGCTACAAATTCTACAACACTGGTTTTAGTTCACTTTCAGATTTTGAGATCTGCTTGACCACTTCAAACTATTAAAAAACCAGAAAATTCTGGAAGTCTTCACAGTGGGACTTACTTCACAGTAAGTGAGGTTTCTGCAGTCTAAGGGAAAAAGAAATGCAGTTTCTGATGTAATCTGTGGAGTCTGAAGAATACTTCACTAAGTCAGTGGCAGGTGTTCACATGAAAGCCAGCTGCTGCTAACCCAGCAGATGTGCAAGCACTTCACTGAGGGAATTTCCGAGGTCCTGAGCACATTCGGATGCTGAGCTCAAGAATGTGAACCATTAAAACTGAAGGTTCTGGTGGGGTTGGCTCTGAAGTGATGCTCAGGATGATGCATTCAGATCACACCACCTGTATACTAGATTGTAGTTTGTGTAAGAGGATGCTCCACAGATCAAAACATTTGGACTTAAAACCTATCCTGACTTCTAACTGCCACTTCTAAACTGGGGAGTAGCTCTGCTGAAGTTGGTGAACTAGCTAATATTTACCTGTGCGGTACACAAACCCAGAATTTATTCCAGAATTTAACAGTGAAGAAGAGCCTTTTTATTATAGGCCTTGTTCATAATTTTTAAATTTCTCTTTCTGCTCTTCCTTTTATTGTGCTGTTCTGATCATCCTCACTACAGCAGCTAGAACCTGCTAGTCTGCATTTCTGGTTTTCATGTGCTGGCAGGGTACCTCTTCTTTATCCCTTTGGTGCTTTTTGTGCAGGAATCTCAAAGAACACCACAGGTATTAATTGGATGAATCCTCACATCTGCCTGGGTAGGTAGATGGTCAAGTATTACTCTCTTACAGCTGATGAGAGCAAACCACAGAGGGATGAGCTGATACAATCTCTCATTAACACCCAGTGACTGTGCAGCAGAAGTAGGAATAGTGTCCAGGATGAAATCCTGGCTCTGTTAAAGACAATACTAAAACTCCCTATAGACTATTCAGGTCAGGTTCTCACCTCATCTTTCTTGATGACCAGTCTGCTTTACCTACAAAATTGTGGTACTATTGTTATTAACTTCCAAACTCTCTAGGAAGCTTTTCAGTTTATGAATGCACAATCATTTTCTTTTTTTTTTAAACTTATGCATATCCATCATGAACTCTTAAAATAACAATGTCTCTACAATTCAGATATGAATGATGAGGAGCACATGGATGGGAAATTAGGAAACCAAGTTGCATCAGGCAATGACAGGCATGAAAGTGGTGGTGCATCTAAGCACATTCACTGAAGGGTTTTGTGTTTGAGAGCTGCTTCTTGGGGGTGCTGTTGGCTCCTGCAGCTGTGAGGTGGCTGCTCGTGGCTTTGCACAGTGGGACTAGCAAAGAGCACTCATGTGGTGAGGACTGCTGAGCTGCAGTAACTCAGCTCTGTCCTCCCTTTGATACCGGTTCAGCAGAGCTCCTGGAGCTCACAGAGCAGCTGCAGGTCTCACTGCTCCTGTGTGAGAGACACAGGTGAGGAGCCAGTGTTACTCCCACACGCTCTCAACAGATAGGACCTCAGTGACAACCATCTCCTGAAGCTTTTTTCTCCCTTGAAGGTAGAACTGGACGTAATGAAAAGCCTGAGGACGATGTTCCCAGCAGTTACCAGCTGCTACATGTCCTCTTCCATTTATGCAATGACTACAATGGTGTTTAATGCCATCATACTCCAGTGTGTAGAATACCCTAATGTCACTGTCTTGGAAACCTCAGTGACCTTCAGCAGCCAGGCCAGCCACAGCATCAGGATCAGTAAAGCAGCAGGGCAGCAATACTGGTGTATTAGACCTAGCTGTTGGCCCCCAGAAGATTGCTAGACACATTGCTGAATACACTTCTGTGCCAGAAATCTCATTAGGTGGAGATGAGCATTTTGAGGCTCTAAAATATTCCTACTGCTGTTCTCTCACAGCCTTCCCAAAAGACTTCTCAGAATGAGACAGTTATGGTCTGATTGATAAAACATATTTCATGGCCACAGATGATGCTAAAAATGGAGTGTAAAGCACAAACTTCATAAGTGACATTTAAATCTGAGGCAGTCATCCACCTTTAGCTTCTCCATAAATAATGGGCAGTTCTCAAAAGTCTGGTTTGGCAAACCTTCAGTAGATGAATAGGTGTTGTACATTGTTCTGGGGACTGAATGATTTTTTTGCAATTTCCAGGCTTGTAGTGTATTGAAGCATGATGCCATTTCTGCTTCATTGCTGATCCATAAACAGCAGCAAATATTGAAAAAACTTTATGGCTTTTTGGGCTGTTTTTTAGATCTTAAGTCTTGCTGGAGTTCTACAGCCCAGTTCTGTAGGAAATACTGTGCAATGCCAGGAGTGGTAGCTTGGGATGAGTATGGGTTCTTTTCCCTGTTGTTTGGATGACTCTTGGATCAGCTGCTTTGATTATCCAAGCTTCACAGACGGAAATTAGTCTTGAATGGGTCTACAAACACAACTAGGAAATGGACCTGCTGTTGTGCTCACAAATCATGAGCAGGGCACTGAATGGGGGCAGAGGCTGCTCCACAGATGTGCCTCAGTCCCACCCTGTCCACAGCAAGACAGCACACAAGTATTTTCTAAAGCAAAGCATAACATGATTTCATTAAGGACTGGAATGCACTTGAGCTGATAGACTATTCCAATCTGAAATAAAATTCGACTTGTAATAATATTTTTTAGTTGCAATCAAATTGAAGAGTCTAATTCTGTCTTACTGTGATGGCTTCTCTCACACACACTCATTCCTTTCTTTTTAATCATTCAGTGTATCTCTCCTGAGCAGTACACACCCTGCAGGACAGCTCCAGGACCATTCCACACACATTAGTCCAAATGTTGCTACCGACTTCATTAGGAACATGACCACACATCCAGTAGTGGGGTTAAATTCTGCTAGGCTTTCCTGAGATGTACTCACCTCCAGGTACACCATCCATGGCATCACCAAAGTAGCCACCAGCAAATCTGCCACTGCCAGGCTCACCACCAGGTAGTTGGTTGTGGTTTGCAAGGTGCGTTCCCTCAGCACAGCTAAGCAGACCAGCACGTTCCCAAAGATGATGGCCACAATCAAGAAGCAGTAGCAGAGGGCGTAGTAGGCATGTGAGGGGGGCAGGTCTGGCTCTGTGGTGCTGTTTGCCCCACAGGGAATGGGGTCTGTTGTGTTAGGATGGCTGCTGGCTCTGGTGAAGAGGGCCATGGGGCTGCCACTGCAAAGAGAAACAAAGAGAGAACTGAAAATCAGAGCTCTACAATAATTGTGGAGAACAGTACCCCCTGTGAGTACAGATGACTTCCATACTTTCTTCATGAATGCTCCTTCAAGCCAATCAGATGGGGTTGTTTTTTCTGCAGAGCTTTGCTTAAGGACTTGCTTGGCCTGTTCTGTTTTTCACTGAATCTAAGCCAAGAGAACAATGCAACATTTCACCTCCTGTGTGCACCTGAAAGGTGCATCTTACCAACCAATGCAGTTGTATGGAAAGTGAAAACAGTTTTAGGATGCACCAAAGTCACACCACAGTTCAAGTCAGCTGGACAAGAGTGCAGTCTGAAAGACAGCAATTTGAAATGGTGAGGAAGATCCAACACAGTTACCCAAACTAGGGCCTGGCTAAAGTTTGGACCTTGTATCTTTTCTTCTGGGAAATATCCTCTTCTTCCTCTCATCAAAAAATGTCCTCAGTAACTTCACACGCTCGAGTGTTTGGCAGCCTGGCAGAGCCTCTTGATCCCTGGCTGCCTGGCAGCAAGCACCACCTCCAGAATTCCTCCTTTCCTGCAGCATGTTTCTGTCCCAGGCCCTGCCTGCCTTGTCAAAGGTTGACTGTGGGTGCTATTCCCATTTCATCCATACTGTGCTCTGTGTTTTCCATCCACAGCCAAAGGATTTGCTTCTTGTGCTGACAAGCAAACCAACTCGATGTTTGGGATGAAATAATGGAAAGATGTTTGCATGGTACTCTGCATTTCTTTTTCTTATAATAGATTCAAGACTGTTCTCAGTAACCTATCCTTTCTTGATTTAGGAGGAGGATTTTTTCCAGAAATACGGAGGCTGCTGTCCAAGGTTGTTCCATGACATTTAATTGCTTTATCATTTTTTTCTTTGCTACTGCTGCCGTTGCTGAACTCATCATCAGTGTGACAGGTATGAAAGGCAAGGACAAAACATTGCGATGCCAGTTGTATAAATATTACTGTTTCACCTCACCCCTTGAACAGCAGCATCTGTGATGCACAGCTGCTGCACAGCTATGCTCCTGGAAGAGTAGCTGTGAAATAGGTACAAATTGCTTCAGCCCCTTGGGATATACTCATCCTTAAAACTGGTGCCACTCTCCCCTGATGCTTTGTAGGTGGGAGAGGACAAGGATTGAATGAGATGGAAACTGAACTTCCCTATGTCCTGTGAACACAGATCCCTCAGGATAGAGCTGAAAAAATCTCTTATGGTATGTGTTTTATTTGGAAGGGCCTGTGCTCATCTCTTCTCTTTCTTCTGCCTGCCCCTGACAAAGAAGTTCAGCCTTCCACTGGATCTCAAGGATGTCTTGTAGCTGGAGTGCTGCTGCTGAGTCCAGGACTGTCCATAAAGCAGTTGAGCTGCAGCCACCCAAACACAGGATTCATTGTGCTGTGTTCCTCGCACTGACACAGCTCCCACTCTGAGAATTTTATATTGTCTGGGGCCAGGAAAGGCTGGTTCTGTAGTGCTGGAAAAAAAATTACATTAAGCAGCTGCCTAGCTGATAAGCAAGGCCTCAACAGGGAATGAACAAAACATCACATAGCACACATATAGCCAGAAGGCTGAAGGCTCTGTGTTACAGAGTTCGGCTGTGGGTTTGCTGTGTTGTCTTCTGCCCCTGACATCCGTGAGTACTATTTTCATCTCTCACCCCGAGGCCACTCTTCCCTACCAAGAGCCCTCCCAGCCCTGCCAGGTCCCCCACCCCTGGCCTGTCCTCAGCCCCTCCAGCCCTGTCACTCCGCACCTGGCCAGGGCGCTGCCAAACCAGGCAAGCAGCAGCAGACCCGGATTCCCGCACAGTGACAGGACCCTGTCCCCTGGGGTGGCAGGACACCGGGGCACCGGGACACCCCCGACCCGGGGCACCCGCGTGACGAGCCGCGATGGGGACAAGGCTGGCAGCCGTGGGGACAGGGAGGAAAAGGGATGCTCCTGCCGCGGGTCTCCGCCTCGGAGGGGCGCGGGGGCAGCTCTCGGCCCGGATGGCAGGTCCAGGCGCGGGGTGCAGGGAAGGTGCAGGGTGCGGGGTCCGAGCGCAGGGTGCAGGTGTGCGGGCGGCTCTGGGTCC
>VZRZ01006181.1:3095453-3153397 GCA_013398175.1 Climacteris rufus | reverse complement strand
GGCCCGTCGGGCCGTGGCACCGCCGCCGCCCAGCACAGCTCGGTCCCGCTCCTGCTCCCGTTCCCGGTCCCGTTGACTCCCGGCCCGACCCGACCCGCTCCCTCCTGCCGCCTTCCCGGCGCGGAGCCGCGGGGCGGGACCGGGCTGGCCACCTCCTCCCCGCCCGCCCCCTGCCCCGGGACCCCGCCGTGCCCGGGGAGGGGGCAGCGTGGCCGGGCTGCGCTCCCCGTCCCCTCCTCAGCTGCCCGAGGTCGCCCTTCTCCTAAGGGGCTCCGGCGGAACCGGTCTGGGCGAATTTCGGAGCCGGGGTCCGCCGCAAGGGCGAGCTTTGCTGAGGGATTGACCTGCTCCTGCCCGGGAGCCGAGATCCGGGGCGCCGGTGTTGCTGCGGAGCCGGGGAGATGCCTCGGCCGGGGCGGCTTGCCCAGCAGGGAGAAAGTTGTCACTTAAAAATACAGTTAGTTGCAAAAAGGGATCCAAGCAGAGATGATTTGAAGACAGGGGAGATTTAAAAAAATATGTGTCTTTAAATAAACTACCTTAAACCTGAGATGAAAGAGTGCAGGTAAGCGGGGAGGAAGCTGGAAAGGAGACTGATGTTGGGAAGCGTCCTTGTCCAGGGACCACTGCCAGGAGGCACATCGCGATGGCTGGAACACAGCTACAAACCCTGTCTCTGAGATGTGGCTTCCCTTGAGGTCTGAGATCAAGTCTCCGAGCACAGCTCTCCTTAGACTGGAGTCATCGGGAGGGCTCTGTGGGGTAGGAGTGACCCCGGTGCTCCTTCTCCCTTTGGAGGCTGGGTTGTGCTCACCACCACTCTGGAACAGCAAGAGGGGCTTGCTGGGAGTTGCCATGAGGGTGCAGGAAGCTCAGCCGCAGGGCTGAGGTTTCCCTTCCCTGCATGCAGGAGGCAAAGTTCCCTTCCCCTTTATGCAGCCACTGGTCAGGGGGCCGCAGGCTGACTTGTAGGTGGGCAAGGAAAAGAGGAGATACTGTGGAGAGCAGCGTTTATCTACTTATTTTTAAGAATTTACTTGAGAAGTATGCCTTGGGGCTTGGGCTGCCTGGATCATCTCTCCTGACGGCAGCTATCCAAGGTAATCTCTTTGTAGGTGAGAGTGGAAGGAGGGAGAAGTGCTGTGGAAAGCCCTCATACCCCTCAGGTGTGGCGGGTGTCAGAGTACCATCTTCTTTAGCCTGGCTGGGAATGGTGCAAGTGCCCATGTAGGATTCGATGGGGACTGATCAGCACTGCTGCCTTTAGCCACGGCTGTGGCTGCCCCATGGCAGCTTGGTGGATGGCACTGAAGAGTGCAGTGAGTCACTGCCTGGTCCCCAGGGCGACACATTCACACACGGCCTGGCTGGAGGATATAGCTGCCAGGCTGTTAGACCAAATGACCCATGAAGGGCTCTACAGCCCCTTTGTCCCCTTGGGAGCCCCAAAATGGTGTGACAAGGACTACATTTGCCATGCTTATGTTATATCTGTACAGTTGAACTTCTGCCGCCATCCGAACCATACTGCTCACCTCGGGGAAAATGCACTTGCTAATTGTGCCTGCGGCAATCAAGGTGGGGGCAAGCCCTCCTGGCCATGTCCAGCAGAGGCTTTTTAGCTGTTTTTTAGCTTGGAAAGAGCCCAACACTCCCACACTTGTGTGGTTAGAGCCAGAGGGAAGAGCACACTTGTTCTGACTACTGAGGGCTGTGCGAGTCACAGGCTGGGTGTGAGTGCCCGGTGAGCACAACTCCTCACAGCAAGGCTAGCAGAGAGATGGAGGCATTTTAACTTCCTTTAGGCAGTTTCTAAATGCAGTTTGTTTGTGGACAATTCCCAAAGGGTGGTGGCTGGCAAGGTGCTCACATTGGCTCTGGGATGATGGGGCCACAAGGCATGGCAGCAACAGGCTTTGAGCTGTCATCTGTGCCATGCAGCAGCCAACCACAGATCAATAAAGAGACACTGCCTGGCCCTCCTCGAAGATAAGGGAGATGCAGAAGGGGAAAATCACTGCTTTAACTACAAATTCACTGTTGTTCTGCTTCACATCTTTATCTTCCAGTGCTGAAACCTTCCCTGTTGCCTTGCCTGGTGTATCAGTGGATCCTCTGGTTCTGTCTTGTGAAATTTGATTCTTACTTTAAATATTTTTATCTCATTTCTTAATATTACTCTGACTCCAGGAAAAAAAAATCATACTCATAGAATCATAGAACCACCCTCACAGTAAAGAATATCTTCCTAATATCTAATCTAAACTTATCCTCTTTCATTTTAAAGCCATTTCCCCATGCCCTGTCACTTTGTGCTCTTGTAAAAAGTCTCTCTCTGTCTCCCTTGTAGTCCCCTTTAGGCACTGGTAGACTTCTATAAGGTGTCCCTCAAAGCGTCTATTGTCCAAATATAATTCTCCAAAAATTACCTAGTTGTGAATGCTGCTGCTCTATTGAAGCTCATTCTCATCAGTGATCCCTCCCCACCTCCCTCCTGGGATGGATCCCTTCACACTCCCTTGTCTGGTCTTCCCAAATCTGGAAGGTCTTTGGAGAAGGAACTTAATGACTTCCTTCTGTTTACGCTGCAGCAGAGATCTTGTGGAGCAAGATAATAATCTGGATCATTTAATTTAGAATAGATTGTACCACACACAGAGGCAAGGCTGAGTTAAAATTGCATAAGCAATCTAAATTGTGGTATTTGCAGTGATTTTTTTCTTAAAGTACAACTTCTTTAATACAGTGCTTAGTGCTATGTCTCTCTCATAAATTCCTCTCTTTCTTCCTCCTCCAAAATCCTGTGTGGTGTATATTTGCCCCTGTTAAACACTGGACATGCTGCAGGCCTTGGCTGTGACAACAGGGTATCACTGGAGTGTGGTAGAGAAACAGGTCAGTAGTAAGTTGTGAGAACCTCAGAATGAAAGAATATGCCAACAGGTTTCACTGCTCAGACTCCTGGTTCTCCAGCTCCATGCCAGGTTTTCTGCCCCATGTGCAGAAAGCTGAGAGATGCCATAGCTCCCAGACCTGGTTCATTCCCTCTGGGTCCCCTCCAGCCTGTTTCTTTGCCCTCGCCATCAGCACCAATTCTCGTAATTCTTCTTTTCAGTCCTATATGTCCTCAGGCTCTTTAGTAAAGATTTCAAATAACTTGGATAAATCCAATCTCTCCTCTTAATATTTCCCCACCTCCTTGCCCATCAGTCCCTATGTTCGTTCCTCTGTGCTAAGTTTGTCCAGTGGGTGTTTGTGCACTCCTGTTCTCTTGTGCATCTCTCCAGCCTGTGCTGCTGTTTCTTCCTTTGGTTTCCAGCCACAGTCTCAGAGTTCTGTCCAGTTCCCAAACCTATTTGTCCTTCCCCACTGCTGCTGATTCCCAAGCTTCTCACTCCTCACTTTTCCATCTGTGGCTGGGTTGCTAGTGCCCTCCACTCCTGCAGCTTAAAGGATAGTTTGCAAATGGTATTTATTGTGCTTTCACACCACAGTTGCTGTCACTGCAGCCAGTGTTTGAGGTGCAGCGCCTAAAATGTGCCACTCAGGTGGAATAAATCTTCCATCATTCATCCTGCAAGCCAAGGTGCCCTCCTGACAGTATTATTAAAACATCCTGCATCCATGAGGTTTTTCAATCGCTGACTTCATAAAGCCCTACTCTGACCTCATGGCTCACCCTGTTTAGAGCAGGATGCTGGACTAGGCACCTCCTGGGGACCCTTCCCAAGCTGAGTTATCCTGTGCTGACATGAAAATAACCCTGTCTGCTGGATGTAAAGTAAACAGAACTTTCCTGGCTGGCACAACTTGCAAAGTTCCAATGAAAATTTAAATCATACCATACCCATACCCTAAGCAGGATATGACCGGTTGGCCTCAGTAACTTTAAATGTTACAAAACTCACCTGTTTTCACAGTGGTGACCAAAAAGGAACTCAGTCAACTTCAGGATTGTCTATGCACAGCAGCTTGCAGAAGCAGTACAGGCTCCTTGGAGAAGCTACCACAGCTCATGTCAGGTAAGATTCACATGAGACTTAGATCCTGCTGATATTGATTCCCTTCTGCCCAACCTTTACCTTCCCTGTTCCCTCTTCCAGCAGTCTGGAAAGAGGTGGTGCATCCCAAACGTGCACATCCCACAGAGATGTGAGCCGAGCCCACAGGGAATGTTTGCCATGCAAATCACATCTGCAATGGATTTTATACAGCAAAAGTGTGACTCCAAGGGTAGGTGGCAGCATAACAACTCTCTCATCTGCTGGTTAGGTATTAGACCAGGAATTTCAGGTCCAAGTCCTTCTTCTGCTTTACTTCAGGCATAATCTGGTGTAGAGGAGCTTTCCCTGTTAGGGACTTCAGACACTGTATCCCCTAAAGCAGGCTGATTAGATAAAGCCAGCATCCTGCCAAGCTCCTCTCTAAAATTACTGTTTTGATCCTGTTTTCCTTTCATTAAATTTTGGTCATGTTAGAACACAAGTTTTGCAGTGTGTCACCAGAAGGATGGATCCTACCCTGGTTAGCTTTCTTCTGCATCCAGTATTGGGCAATTGGTGCTGCTCATGAGGAGAGTAGATGGGTAGATGGGGCTTTTAAGATGAGGAGGTGACTTCTGCAGGGATGCCTGACAGAGGAAGGGCTGCGGAGGGGGTCAGGGGATCATACTGCTGTACCTCATCTCATGGTGTGTCCCCACAAGCTTCACACTGCACCATGCACAGGGGGTCCAGGGGGCTCATCTGGGTGGAGCAGTTTCAGGAGATAAGAGAGGATAAACACCCGTGTTAGAAAAAGGACATGAGTTTTCAAAAGTGCCATTATACTTTCCAGAGAAACCCATTCACATTTTCATGCAAAGAAGCTGTGGAGCAGCAGGGCTGTCATTACCTTTGTCCCTCCTTCCTTCCCTGGAAAATGAGCCTCTCTGGTCTGTGAGAAACCGCACTGCTGGGACTCTCACCTTGTCCTCCTGTGAGACACAGCCTTTCAGTAAAAAAGTGTTGTAAAGTCATTTATCCAAGTGGCTCTAAATCTCAGAAAGGCTGGTTATGGTTCAGTGCCTGCCACAGACACATCTGGGGGCAGGGAGGGGGGTGTTCTTTTTCTTCTGCACAGGACAACTCTGCATCACCAGAAGGGAGCAAAGCGGCACTGGAGGCAAGACTAGTTGTGGGAACAGCTGCTCAATTTGAACAGGAGGAGGGATTCTATGAGCCAAACCCAAATGCTAAAGCTGCAGTATCTTCTCAAGTCAGTGCCCTTCATTCTCCGTTTCTCCCCATTGCCTCAGCCTGAGGATCCTCAGCAAACAGGATCCCTCCTTAACAAAGGTCTACTGCAGCATCAGCTCTTTCTGTGGTGCCTGTGCCCCTCCTCTTCCCTCACACTCCCTTTGTCCTGAAGGGCTTTTGGGGTCTTGGCATCATCAGTATTAGTACTGATGCTTTTTATTGTACATCTGGGATTCCTGCTCCAACCACTGGCTGTGTGGCTTGGGGGTGTTCTCACAGCTGGTGACAGGAAAACTCTCATCTGACAGCTAGCAGGCATTTTTAATCCTCTTTTCCTCTCTGACACACGTGCATACAGGTGAGTTACAAAGGGTGGTGTGGCTCCCTGCTGTCACTGACTGGCCTCTGGCCCCTTGTAGAACCAGAGTTACCTCTCACTTTGTGTGGCACAGTGTTGTCACCCCAGAGGCTGTTTTCATCAGGCAGTGGCACTGACCACCTCTCCTTTTGCAACTGCAGTGTGACTGAGCAGCAGACAGCTGTGTCGCTGGGGAGGATGCTCACTGGGGAGATACCACGCTTCTAATGGACTTGGACACTCCTGATTGCCTCTGACTGAGATGCCCATGTATCCCACAACAATGAAGTCTCATGCAGAAGTGTTTCCTTGGCCAAATTTTGACTTTCTAGCCCTGAGGCATGATCCATGAGTAGAGCAAGAATGCCCCAGGACACTTAGTTTCTATTTTAAGAAAGACAGCAGAAGATTCCATTTCCACCTTTTTTTTTTTTTTTCAGAAATTAGTTGTTGCAGGAGGCTAGGCTGCTGCCTTTTTTCTTCCTCATGCTGCTAGTTAGCTTGGGGTTTGGAGTAGTGTCATCCTCTTTAGGTTTGCTGCTACTCCCCCTGTCAGACTTGGGTCACTGGGCTCAAAGTTTTTTCTACAGGATTATTGAGATGGTTTGATGGCATGAACCATGTTTCCTTCAAAGAGCAGTGAAGCTAAAAACATCTGAACCATTTTTACTTAAAAGCACTGGAACACTGAGCTGAGGCAAGACCAACAAAATTATAGCCTGAACACTGAGCCAAGAAATTAGGCTTCATTCTGGTACTCTTCATTACAGCTTTCAGAGGTACTTCAACTGCTATATACAGACACACCATGAAGTGATATACAGTGAAAATTGCTGGGGTGGATGAAGCATTTATGCATTTCCTTGGCTGTGAACTGAAGTCTCTCTGCTTTCTGTCTGCCTTGAAGTCATTCATACCTCCTCCAGGCCTCCCCTTTCTCTCCTTCACCCCCTCAAATACCTGCCCTGAGTCTTACTCATCTCCTTGCCTCAGTGAACTTTGCTTTACCTATGGTTTCTTGTGAACTTTTCAATGCAAACCTCTATTCTGGGCTGTCTGCTGGGACAGCAAATGGTGGGAACTGCTGCTGCCTGCCTGGTTTCCTACCCTGCATCCCTGAAGCACAGTAGAGGTTGTAGTGTAAGGTGCTGTTCAGAACAGCATCTCCCTGTCTCACTGCCATTTACATGCTGCTCAGGTTTCAAAGCCTCACACTCTGTGCTTATTCCTGAAGAAGCAAACAACAGCTTCATCAGAGTCATCTACACTGCACTTGCAGTTGCACAAATGTTATGGAGCTCCAGGCTGATTTATTTATTTCTATCAAGGCAAGCCTCTGAAAGCCAGAAATCAGAAGCTTCTGTGTGCAGTTATTTTCAACTTTGGGGCCATTTCCTCCCGGACTTAGTTGCAGAGCAAGCACTGTGGGCCCAGGGCTGTGAGTGCCATGGGAGCTGGGCCACCACAGCTCCTCGAAGCCACAGAGTGGTTCCTTGTGGCCAGGGTAAGGTCACAAGGAGCAAAGTGTTTTTGTGAGAAAATGTCTCAGTGTGGAAAATGCCTGAAAGCCAAGAGCCCAGAGCATCTGGTTTGCTAGATCTGATGAACAACAGATATTCCTCTAAACATCTGAAGGTAATACCTTCACTGCCCTCCTCCCTCAGCAACACTACTGATTGTCTGCCCAACACTTCTGCAGAAGGTATGACCTTCTTCTTCTTCACTCCTTTTAATTATGCTTCACATAGCAGCTTTCCACACCAGTGGCCTGATTCCTGCTGAACATTTTCAAAAGTGTTAAACTGGAACTAGAACACAGGGGAATAAAATGACTTCGTTGAAACCCTGCCTCTTAAAATTGAAATCTCCTGTGGTTTAGAGCTCAGACTCTAAATTTGACAGGGACTTCCTGCAGGAGGAGCCCTCTTCTGCTCTTGTAGGGATAAGTCTGTTGTGTCCCAACCCAGGCTGCACATACAGG
The DNA here is from genome assembly GCA_013398175.1 of Climacteris rufus. Lineage (NCBI taxonomy): Eukaryota > Metazoa > Chordata > Aves > Passeriformes > Climacteridae > Climacteris > Climacteris rufus. The sequence continues at coordinate 3,145,821 of VZRZ01006181.1, read as the reverse complement.
TAACATCTCATGAACAGGTATGGGGGCTGAGTGCTGTCTCTGACCAGCTCTGAGGGTGTGTGGGCTCTGCTGAGCTCCTGCACAGTAGCAGGAGTGATCACTTGTATTACTTCAGCATCCAGGAGACCCAGCTGAGATGAGCACCTTGCTGAGCTGGGCACTGGGCATACCTGGAGTAAGAGGAACTTATTTCCCTGTATGTAGGCAAGACCTACAGCATGGGATGACTGCAGCTGGAGTCGCAGACACTTGGCTCCTGCCAGTGGAAGGGCTGGAAAGGGAGGTGGGGGGCACAGCAAGCTGCCCCAGGGCACGTAGGGTGTCAGTGACAGAGCAGTGATGGCAGTCCACAGGCCTGGCTGTGGGATGTGAGGGGATAAGGTGTTGCTGCCCAGAGGATGCACAACGACTCTGGAAATGTATTTGAAAAGAGATTTTTCACGTAGTGCTCTGTGGTGTTTGATACAACCCCTGTGCTCATCCCTCCTGCCAGAGGCAAGGCTGGATGTGTCCCAGAGCAGCATCTCCCCAGGTCCCAGTGGTGGTGAAGAAAGCTGCAGAATGTGTCTGTAAACCAGGACACCGGGAGGGTCTGAGCACCCCTGGCCTCACACCCCACGGATGGGCTGGCCCCTCATGGGAGCTGTGTCCCAGGAACAGCTTCTGCTGAAGGCACCACAGTGTCCTGGCAGCAAACCCCATCCCTTTGGGTGGGAGCACAGTGAGCACCCTCATGGCTCAGCCAGAGGGGGCAACTCAGAGAAAATGCAGAATTATAGAGAAGGTTCATAATCCTGCTCATGACCAATGTTCCAAGGAAAGAAAGAGGTATCCTGCATTGGTTTCCCTGTCTAACACAGCTGTGTACAGTCTTCTGACTCATATAAACACCATGTGGTTTTGTTTTTTTTTTAAATCCATACCTAACTTCTTGGTAGCAATGATAACAGTGTGGCAGTGAGTCACACAGGATAATGCTGGTGTTTAAAAAGCAATCTTTGTTTTCCCTTTTAATTTCTGAGTGTTTTCCCTTTTAATTTCACTATCTTCTTAGGAGAGAAGATTAATGACACTGAATATCCTTGAAAAGAGCCTTTCTCAGGAATGGACTTTGTATGCACAGCTCTTAAAAGGTCATCACTGGATTATGGTGAGGGGTCTTTTTTCTCTGCTGTGTTGGGGTTTAACCCCAGCCTAAACTAAACCCCAACTAAATCCCACACAGCCATTCATTCACTTCTCCCCAGTGGAATGGGGAGAGAATCAGAAGAAAAAACAGCAAGAAAACTCATGGGTTGAGATAAAGACAGTTTAATAGGTAAAGCAAATGCTGCACATGTAAGCAAAGCAATATGAGGAATTAATTAAACACTTCCCATGGACAGGAAGGAGTTCAGCCATCCCCAGGAGGACGTCCTGGGAAGACATGTCTTGGGAGGACACACACCAAGACTCCAAATGGCCTCCCTTCCTCCTTCTTCTTCTGCCTTTATATGCTGAGCATGGTGCCATATGGTCTGGAATATCCCTCCGGTCAGTTGGGGTCAGCTGTCCCTGGCTGTGTTCCCTCCCAATACACTTTTAAGGCTCTGTTATTGCTCTGGTTATCCTGTTACTGGGTCATAGGCTGGCACTGGACAAAGCAAAGGCCTGCTCTTGTGAGGCCCATCTCCCACCTGTGTCCGGAAAAGTTCAAACATGAACACGCAAGGGGGATGGCCAATCTTCCCTCTTTGATCCTAGAAAGGAGTCTATGAATAAACTGCATTTTTTTAGCTCTTACTAAGCTGCTGGTTCACTTTAAACTACGGAAACTGTAGCCTTGAGTTCTCCCTGGGAAAGCTTTTGGTTGTACAGAGATGCTCAGGAGAACAAGTGAGGCCTCTGCACTGTAATCCTGGACAATCTCCAGTCTGGACTCAAACTCCTCCTGGCCCAGCTCCCCCAAGCCATGGTGCACTGCATGGATTCACCAGCTCTCTGTAAGAAGTGGATGTTACAGGGCTGAGATCAAAAGACAGAAAAAGGCATGTTGTTGCTATTCATGTCCCCAAGGCAAATTCTGGGCCCCTAGCAATGCAGTTCACCTGATTTCTCCTGCTGCTCATGTGGGATTGGTGCCTGCCCCCTTGCCTTGTGCTTGTGCTGCTGTTCCAAGATGTGGACTACCTATAGTGTGTTGGCATTGGGGAGCTTCACATTTACGGGATGAATGTGTTAGCCAAAGGAAGGAAACTTTCAGATATGCAGGAAAAATCATCAACATTGATTAATTATAGATATATCCCAAAAAGTCACCAAACGCAGTGAGAGAATTAGTTGTTCTTTCTAACCTTTTCTCTTTCAATGCAGAACATTAATCTTTTCAGTCCCTCACTAGAGATGCCTGTGTCTGGGTTTGTTCCAATGTGCCTTCTGGGAAGGGCTCAGAGCACCTTCGGGGGTGTAGCCTGTGCTGGCACACACCAGTGGCACAGCTCTCACTCCATTGCTCTGCAGCTGGGCACAAGACCTGGGGCACAGCTGGGCTGGCAGCCTGGAGGCCATCCTGCAGCCCAGGCTGGGATTGGCACACCAGGGATGAAGCAGGGGTCCTACACTGCACCAGAGTAGAAGGGTGGCTGGTATTCTCAGTGCTTTATTTCTTGTTTTTTAGTTTTTTCTCCTTTTTCTTCCCCCCACAATGGGAGTTTCACATGAGCTGTTCCTTCAGCAAAACAAAAAGCTATGAGACTTCTAAATGTCCAGAGTTTATTGCAGCACTGTGCAAGACTGGTGGTCATTCTGTGAGGGACTGGAGAAAACTAAACTGCTGTTACTCTTCTTGCTTGCCAGCTGCTCTTGTCTCAATGGGTTAGTGCTTGTCAGTGTGGGCCAACCACCATAATTAATTCCTTGCCTAAGCTTTCCTTGGGATACTACATATTTCCATGAAAGTTCTTGCCATCTGTATGCTTCCCTATAGATTCTGAAAGTATGTCAACATATTAGGGAAAGTTTAAATTATTTAAAGCACTTAGAACACTAAGGACCTTTGCAGTAAAGGAAATACATACTTTGGTGCATAGGAGTGAGGGATGGTCTCCTGTCATTTGCTGACTTGGATTTGTAATGACAGAAAAGGGGAGCTATTACTTTGGAGATTTCACCATGAACTTTTAGAAACCACAGGAGATGTAATTGATACAGATATCAAATGTATACTAGGTTCAAGAGAGGCTCCTCCAAAGGGGGAAAATGGGATTAAGCTGCCATGCAGCAGCTCCTGAGCTGTTCCTGTTGCAGTCAGGAAGAGGTGCTGGTGCTTTGGTCCTGTCTGGGGTGGGGCTGGACTTTGCTACACCAATAGGCTTAAAATGGAGCTTGCCCTTGGGGCTGGAGCTCATGGAACTCTGCTGCTGCCCTGCTGGCTTATTTTTCTGGAGGAGAAACCTGCTGGCTCTCACCAGACCTACAACTAGCACATACATCAAGTGGGCAACTGGGGAATTAAAGTTCTGGGTTCAATGTGCACATCAAACAAAGATCAATCCCACAGGTTGGCCATGTAGGTCTGTAGCTGTTTGGGCCGGAGGATAGTTCCAGAGTAGGTGCCAGAGGAGAGGTGTTTCCTGGGGACCTTTCCCAGAGTCCACTCAAGAGCATATTCAGAGAGTCACATTTTTTAGACAAATGCTTTCAAGATCAGCCCTCACAGGGTCCACGGCTTATGAACTGTGCATGTAGCCAGCATGTGTGTGCTTGCCACCCTTGAGTCCCTGCAGACATCCCAACTCCAGACACTCAAGAGAGAGAAGGTGCAGAGGGCACCAAGAAGAGCAGCAGCTCTGCAGTCTCACTGCGGCATCACTGCCAGGAACTGAGAAGGATGCCAGCACCTAAATGTCTTTGGTGTTTATTTGAACATCACCCCAGGCCGGTGCAGGATGGTTTGGTAACATTTTTCTGTCTCACATATAATTGCAGACTAATGGCCTTGTTAAAATACTTGGGTTTATGATCTGATTTTCTCCCAAGCAGCTGTTTATACATTTTATTAATGCTTACTAATTAAGTCGCTTGAATGAAGTCCTTTGGAGACTATCCAAAGACATAAACCCAAATAAGCCTGGGCACTGTGATGAAACACAGTCACTAAAATATCTTCCCAAAAGCCATGTAAACAGATTGAAAATGGACCAAAGAAGGGTGTGATGAAAAGGGGTGGGTGGGAAAATATATGGATTCAGGTAGGTATGATCTAAAACCTGGGGGAAGCAGGGAAAGGAAACATAATTTAAATGCTTTGAAGTTCCTTTTGTGCATGAGATCTGAAACTCAGCAGCTTGTATTTATGGTCAGCTGAGGTTGCTAATGCAGTTCTGAGCCAAGGGGCACTTGGGAGACCTCAGCCCCAAGCTGCCACACCGTGACTTGCAAGGGCCATGAAGCATTCTGGAAGCCACAAGCAGCTCTGAAATCAAGCTATTGACCTCAGTGTGCTGGACTGTAAATCCCCTTGGAGGCAAGACTGCCTGGCTTTAAAAGGAGCTTGTGCAGGCAAGAGATAAAAAATTAAGAGCAGGAAAATTAAGAGCAGGTGAAGTTTTGGTGCATTGTTAAGCTGTGGAAGGAGGTGGTGAGTAGCATGAGCAGCACAAGCTGCATTTGCTGTCAGGACAAAAGGAGCCTCTGTCATGGCTATACCCAGGCACCCCAAACAACCAAGGCTTTGCCCTTCCTGTCCTGGAGCTTGTTTGGGAGGATAAGAGGGTGAATGCATCAGAGGAGATATAGATTGAGAATTGCCGTGAAGTAAAAATAAACTTTGACTGATGCTATTCAGCTGGCAGCTGGCAAGCTCATTCTCCAAGGCAGTGGTCACTTTCTGAAAGTTTGGGCAGAGCAAGGCTACCCAGGCAGGACTCAAAGGACAGGTCTCAGGCACAGGCAGCCACAAGCACTCCGGGCTCCACTGTAGGACTGACTTAGCAGAGACGTGGCAGCAACTTTTCTTCTGTGAGGCTTTGAGGGACTTCAAGAGCCAAGAAAACACAATAGCTGCAAACCTTGCAGCTTGCTTGAGGCCAGGACTTAGGCAAAGGCAAAGTGACCGCTGCCCAAATCCCTGTGGCAGGCTGAGCTCCTGCGGGCTGCAGAGCTGCTGGGGACTGGGACGTGCCACGTAGCCCAGAGCTTTGTGACATGGGGTGTGCAGCTCTTCAGTTTCAGAGGATGAGGATCTATTGGGCTGAGAGACTTTCTCCTGTCATCCCTAAAAGCCATGAACTTGCAGATGCTTCTCCACTCTTCCTTCCCCAGAGAAACATCAGAGTTTTTTCCTTATGGCTTATTTCCACTGTGGAGGATACAGGAGAGGTTGTCTCCCTCCCTGTAATTGCTACACTGGGGACTAGAGAGGCATTTGCAGACACGTGCAACTGACTGCAGATCAGTGGCATGCTTGTTTATGCTTACTTCAGAGAATAGCTTTAAAAATAACCTCTTACATTTTCTCTGCAATAGCAATGCCTGCTGGAGTGGGAATTGTGAGACCTCTGGCTTGTTGCTTTCATGGCTGTGTGGCCATGTGGCTTGGCTGCTCCTGCCAAGGGGGCTGTGCTGGTGTGTGACCAGCACCTTCATGTTCTCTCGTCCGGGCACAGTCCTAGGAGGTTGCTGGATTATAATGACTTTTTTGGGGTTCAGACAGGGAATGAGAAATCCTGGGGTTTGTCAGAAATGCTGCCATTCAGCTACAGTGGGGGCAATTGTTTTTATCACTCAGGGCTTCCCTTAAAGCTGCAGACCTCCAGGATCATCCAATAAAAAAAAAAAAAAAAAAAAAAAGGGGGGGTGGGCNGTCTGGGGAAGATTGGCTCCTGTTGTTTGATTGTTTGTTTGTTTTCTTTCTTGCCTTTGATTGCTTTGTTTTCAGTCTCTTCCAGACAGCTGGCTCTGCCTCATTCATTAGGCTAATTGATGATGGACAATGTGGCTATATGGAAAAGAGAATTTGTCTGAATAGCAGGATTCTTCTTCGCTTGCTTATTTTAATGAGACAAGATGAGAGAGATGGGACTGTGGTCAGCAATGCCGCCAGGGCCGTTGTCATGCGTTTCTTCTGGCTTGGGCACACAAGCCTGGCATCAAATCCCTGTGAAACAGCCAGGGAATTTAAAACTGGGGAAAGGCTCAGCAGTGCTATTGCTGAGAGGTTTCCCCAGTGCTGTGCTACAAGGGCAGTCCCTGGGTGAAAGAAGCACTAAATTGTTGCCTACTATTTTCTAATGGCACAAGAGCTACCACTGAGGGGCACATGTGACATGAGTACTTTTCCCCACCCACGTTTGAGTTTGAAGCCCATACTGGGGTGAATGTGGGTAAGGAGACCTTTGTGTGCTGGTTTGTAGGCACAGAGAGCTTTTTTTGGTACAGCTGAGTTTCCATAGACACTTTTAATTCCTTGGATTAATGACATTTATGCCTTCCCTCCCCCCTAATTTAATGACTTCGTCTGCAAGATATATGGCACAGCATTTGTATGAGAGTCACAGAGTTGTCATTGATGATGAGGAGGAAAATAACTATCCTTACTAAAGGAAGCACCTATGCCAAGGCCTTGAAGCATAGTTGATCCCATTTCACAAGGGCTATGGGGAATATCTCTGATCCTCAAAGAGATGTGCAGCGGGAGCAGTATTTGTCTGTCTCTCTCCATACAGTTGTGTAAGGGCATCCTCCTGTGTCTCCCAAAGGAAAACACATTTTATGTTCCTTAGGTGAAATGATATCTCATTCTCCTGCTTCAGATGTGGGTTTCAGTGCACAGACCCACCAGTGGATGGGGTCAGCCAAGGAAAATTGCAGGAAAGCAGGCACTTGACAAGCAAGGCAAAAGCAGATACATCCTGCTTTCCAAAGGTGTTGGAGCTCAGCTCTGAAGAGCTGTGTAGATTTTTTGCCTCCTTTGAAACAGAGTTATGGTAGAGACACCAAATTGCCCCCATGGACCTGGCCTTACAGCACTTCATAAATGACCTGTGTGGGCCTCAGAAATCAGAGCCACTGTTTGCAGCTACTCTTCTGCATCCCAGCAGTATCTGCTGGGAACATTAGGACTGCAGCTCTTCAGAAAAAAATCAAGCTATTTTTAATGAAATTTGACAGCAATTTAATTTTTTTTTATCAGCACTCACCAAAAGTTGCAGTTTTGATAAAAATTACTTGAACTTTCCACATTTCCTTGGAAATGAGGATTATTCATCCTTGTTTTGGCACAAGGAAGTATTTCTAGTTCTGTGGGAATGTTGGCCCAAAAAAACTTCGAGGTTCCTGTTCTTTTTTAAAAAAATTTATGTTCCATTTTCCATCCTCTGAGATATGCAAGTGTGAAACTTTAAATATGCATTCCTGAAAATCATGATTTGGGAGAGGAGCTGTAGCCAGAGCATTGGGCCACAAATCTCCAGGTACAGATCTTGCATTTCTTTCTTAATGTTGTAAGCAGCTGCACATTAATAGGACTGGTTTTTTTTCCTGTGTGGGCAATTTAGCTATTGACTCTTGCAGTGAAGGGTCTTTAGAAAAGCAACAACAAGAACAACTTAAGACTGATCTTGACAGAGCTCAGTCCTCTCTGCCAGCTGGCAGTGGAGCTTCACCTCCCTGCTGGTGGGCTGGGAAAGGCTGCTGGCTGGTTATGGTGACTCTGGAGGGGGTTCTTTTCTCTGTGGCTCCTGCCTTACCATGTGGTTTGATGTATAGCCCTTGCACATCCACACACTGAGCCATCCATCCCTCTTATTGCGTGTCTGGGCGTACAGGCCTGGATGGAGATGCCTGCAGGTGGCTTGTGCAGTCAAGCAGTGTCTGGTGCCAGGCAGAGGAGGGGAACTGAGGTGTTAAGAGTGGAGGCTACCACTGCAAACAACATCCAGTGCCCAGTTCTGTGGCTGCAAGGAGTCTGAGGGCTGGGGGAAAGGCCTGCAAGGAGCAGTCTTGGGACTGTGTTTAGCTTGGGAATGCAATGCTGCACTTCCTTTGCCAGTCTTGCAGTCTGGAGAGGGACTACAGGAACTGCTGGTAGATTTAGGCTGCTACTTCATCCCAGCAGGTAAGGGAGAGCTCTGGCTATGACCCAGCTCATCTGTGATTATTATAATCAAGAAATAACTCTACAAGATAGGCCGCACTAATATTTGCACCTGCCTCTGACTGAGTGAGGTGCATGGTGAGGTGAGGGGACTGTGCAGCCATGTGGCTCTTACTGTACTGGGGACAACTGGTGCACATCCAACACCTCAGCTTGGGTCAAGGAACCAGCCCAGACCCTGGCTGGACACACCCCAGTCGTGGCTGATCTCCCTGGGCTGGCACCCTGCTGTCCCAGCCCTTGGCAGGCAGCTGGAGCATCTCCCTAGCCAGCAGGCTCTCGGTCGAGTATTCCAAACCAAAACAAATGTCTCCTGGCCAAAAGTTTCTGACCTTAGCAACTCTGAAGGAGGGTGTTGAACCCACCCTAACTTTGTGCTTCTGTTTTCAACTGCATCTTCAGATACACTCTGGGGCCTGAGGTGCAAGTCCCCAAGAGTGCTGAGCTGAGGCCATGGCTCAGGTTCCCCTGGGACTCAGCATGAGGAAATCTCTCTGTGACACTAGAAATGAGTGTCTGCATATGCACACCCATGACCGTCCGTATGAGATGTCCTATGTCCTTCTAAGTGTTTGCTGAGGACATGTAGTGGTTCCCCAGAAGGCTATTTCTAGGCACATCTCCAGTTTTTCTACTCCCTCATACTACAGGTGAGATTCTGAGCAGAGGCTCATGTCAAGATTCTCATTTTAGGCTTACCTTATTGTCTAAGTGTGCTGAAATATCCTACAGCTGCAACGACCCTGTCTCAGAGAAAAACCACAGGGGACCACTCTCTCCCCCACAGACCAAGTGTGAAGGTACAGTTTGGGAGACTTTATTTCTTCCTGGAGTGGTGACAGGTTTCCTGTAGGAGCTTCTCCCTTCATTGACTGTGTGTGTGACACCACTAAGGAGCACTCCAGCCTATGGGGTTGGTATAGAGACAAATCCCACATCACCTCTGTTCTGTTTTGTTCTTACTCCTCCCCAAACCTCCTCCCATCCAAAACCTCCTCCTGAGACAGTAAGACCCTTGGTAGGGTCATACCAGCACATCTCCCAAACTCACTGAAACTCTGGTACTACTCAGCAGTGGGAACATTGCAATAAAAATGGGCTGGTTTGGTGAAGAGGGGAGAGTGTGTGAACATGAGACAGCCCTGTTGTTCCTGGCATGAATGGTATCTGGGCCACTCTGGCTCCTCCCAGGTCTGTCACAAATGGAGCTGACAGCAAGGTCTCTCAGCTAAGAATTCAGGTAGGACCCAGGCCAGGTTCTTGATGTCTCAGCCCACCCAGGGTGGCCACTGCCAGGGACACACAGGGGACATGCCTGAGAAGGCTTGTGCCACCTGTGGCCCATAGAAACAAGTATCCAGAGCTGATTTCTGTGGACTTGCCTTCGTGACTCAGAGGGAGGTGTGAGAAGTTAAGACAGGCGATAGTTTGGCATTTCTGCTAATGGTGGCTGATAAACAGGACTTTGGTTCCATGCTAAAGCTTCCCTTGTAGCTGTTCATGGAGCAGTTTATCCAACATGGTTTCTCCCAGGGAGGAGGATCCCTTCCCTTCTGCCTTTAATGGGTCAGAGGACTTCAGGGATAGTTGTCCTTCATCCCATTGTGGAAAATGAAGGAGATAATTGTTTTGCATGCAGTGCATGCAGCAGAAAACAAAAGGCCAAATATGGTCCTAATTTCCACAAGGACAAAGAGCTAAGAGAGGGTACCACGGTCTCATGTCAGGGGTCTTACTCTGCTCCAAGCACAAAGATGGCTATCCTAAGTAAACCTACCTGTTTGTAATACGTGAAACAAAATTAGGGGCTTTTCTGGATCCAACAGGATTTTGGTTAAGCAGAAGCAGTGTTTGGGAAGTGAGCAGCAGCTCAGTTTATGTCTGCATTTTCAATTCTGGTTTGTACAACAGTACTAATTCTCAGCCTCAGCACCCCGAGCTTGGCAGTGTCTGTGCCTGGTTCTCACATCACACACCACTTCTGCTGTAACTTACAGCAACATTGTCTGTATTTTTATGGCACTGCCTCAGGTGTGACTGGGGAGTGAGTTTTAAATTCAAGGCATCAAACTTAGGATATTGCAACTCAATGGTGAATTGGTAATGGAGGGAAAATCTTAGTGAAAATACGGGAAGCTAAGAATGACATCCATTATGGAAATGGCAGGGCTGAAAGGACAAAGCCAAAGTGTAGAACTACTTACATCTTCAGTAACTTTTAAAATATCATAATTAATAAAATTTGCACAATTTAAAATGTCTGCTTTTAAAAGCTGCTCGAGTATAGCACTGTGCCTGTTTGATTCAGCAACATCTCAGTTGTGCACAGAGCTTGGGGAATTATGACCATTTCAACTTCGGATCAGCAGGAAAAATTGTTAGTCAACAGCATGAACCCACACAAACCATCAGCTGTTGTTCTTTGACACTGTTCTACACAGTAATTAGTAGCTTTTAGGGCTTTTTTTTTTTTTAGTGCACTTGTTGCAATGATAAGAAAGAAAAACATTGAAACTAGAGGACTGATGACTAGTCATTGTCAAGAAGGGGAAATTCAGGGAAAATGAGATCCCTCACAGTGAGTGTGGATCCCACTGCTTCCAAGGAGCACTTTGCTCATTCAGAGTCTGAACTGACCAGCAGAGTATGTTTCTGATATTTGGAGGGGGCTGTCAAGGGCTGAGCAAGTGAAATCTCCTGCTTTCATAGACTTGGTGCAGAGTTGCTTAAAATTAGAAGAATGGGAAGTCTCTAATATTATATCTGTGCAATATTTCAGACACCAGTACCCCAGACTTCCAGGCAAGTGGCCCCAACATCAAATACTTTTGATTTCAGACTTGACAATGATCCCAACATGGTAGTGTTTGTGGCTGATCCTGCAGACAGCTGCCACAGGACTCATGTTGTGCTTAGAGAGGTCCCCGGGACACTTCCATCCACCTTCCATGTTCTCCATAGACAAAGAAACACACAAAGACACCTGCCACATTCTTTTGTCTTTTTTTTTTAATTATTCCTTCATATTCAAACTTCACAAACAGTGTGAACTTGTACAATACCTCAGAAAGTGAAACTTACAAAAAAAGTGCTGGTAACGTTAAAAAAAAAAAAACAAAAAAACAAACATCATTCTTAGCAACATCAATTACTCTTCCACACAAAACAGAAACCTTGTAAAATTTATTTCCGTATTTTTTTAAGGCGTAATACTTCCGTATAAAGTATATGCAAGAGATAAAACTTCACAGTATTCCAAAATGTCACAATAATAATAATAATAATATAGTATAATGAAGCGCTACAGTTAATTTTCTTTTTTTATTTTTTTTTCCTGTTTTAAATAACAAATACAAGTCACAGGTAAATATACGTGAGAAAAATACGAGGCTAATATTAAATGGCAGGTAAGGATACTCTCACTGTAAGAAAAAACTGGCAGGATGTGTGTATTTATTCTATATTTTAAAGCACTTGATAGAAAAGGCGTATGCAAGGTATTTTTTTTTTTAAACAATTTTCTATTTGCTTGTTTTTGATAACTGACATACCATTTACAGAGTATAATGAGAGAAAAAAAAGGAACTTAACCCCTCAAAACTTTTGACCTGCTCTTCACATCGTCACAAACCATGTTTCTGGAGAGATGCCTGTACAGTTGTGGGGTGTGTGTGTGTGTGTGTGTGCAGGCAGCAGTGCGTGCAGGGCTGGGCGGGCGGCTGGGGCTCTGTCACACGTACGGCCACGGCAGCGCGCCGGTGCCCGCAGGGATCCGCGTCCTGCGCAGGAGCTCTGCCACCTGGGACCACATCCTGAAGTCTCCACGTTGGCAAGACGACGCCCGAGGTCATCGTCACCGGTTGCCGGCATAAAGACTTCAGGATTTAGGCCTGGGTGCAGTTTCCCATTCACTCGGCATCTGTCGACTGTTGGGAATTCCTTTGTCCCCAGGGAGAAAATGTCCAATTTTTATTTTTTACACCCGCACACAAGAGTGGGTGTGCTCTCCCCTCCACCATTCAGCTCCCGTCCATGCAACAGAGCAAAGACCAACCAAGACATTTCGGCCTGGGTTCTATCCAGCGCCGCAAGGAATGGGAGCGCGGATGGATGCGCCTGGGAGTGCCCGTGCACCCCCGGCCCCCGCACGGCCCTGCCCGTGCTCACAGCAGCCACTCAGCCCACGGGGAACAAAAAGACAGCAGATAGCATTAACACATCAGTAAGGTGCTCAAAGAAAAAAAGGCAGCTCCCACTCCTGGAATGGGAAGCCACATAAGGTGCTTCAAAAAGTGTGTTTATTTTTTCTTTTCTTTTTTTTTCTTTTTTTTTTTAGTTTTTATTTATTTTTTTTTTTTTCAGTTTCAGACATTTTAAAAAAAGGACTGATTGAGCATGTGGTATGTGAGAGCAAGGCCAAGAGTTTTGAGATTTCTGACATCCTCCATAAATAAGAGCTTCCTCAGGGCAGGATGCATTTTTGTTTGCTTGCTTTGTTGGTTTTTTTGTTATCATTCTGGTAGATTAGTTTAGACGCAATTTCATTTTCATATAAACCAAAAGAAAAAAATAACAAACCCACCCAATGTGAGAATTAGCATAGAAGTCAAACTGCATTATTGGGCTGAGTTTTTGTTTTTGTCTTTTTTTTTTTTTTTATAGTGCATAATGTNTTTTTTTTTTTTGCCCATTCTTTCATTTAGCACCGTTCCTTTTTATTCTGGTTACAACCCAATTCCTTCTGTAATTATTGAACGTACAGAAAGGACCAAGTAGTTGTTTTTATTTTTTGTGATCTGTTTCAAGAGCCCAACCGTAATTCCTCTGCTGCTGCTGTGTTTGTGTAGCATCTGGTTTCATGAGCTTAAGGAGAAAGGTTAGTCTGCTGATATTTAAGGTTGACGTGTGTGTTTGTATGCATACACATTGTTCTATACATACACACTGCATGGAGTACATTTGAACTGGAGATAAAGTCAACTGGGTTCAAACACATATGCACTGTCTTCCCCTATGTATTTGAAACAGTCTGGAGCTTTGATTTGATTTTTTTTTAAAGTGCATTTAAAGCAAAATAACTGGCATTCACATACCCCATGGAAAACGATTGCAGTGGAAAGCATGACCATGCTAAACTCCTTGGACTTGACAACGCCAAAAGCAAATGGGGCAGTGACAGGCCTCGGTGTAGGCAGCTATTCTTGGGCAGCACCATTGGCAAGAAGGAAAGGCAGGAGGTGGTGGGAGGGAAATTGCTTTAGAGGTTGAATATTTGAACTGTTTTCAATTCTGACACAGTTGTGTCATTCCCAATACAGCTTCCTTTACAATGATTAATGACCTCTGTCTTACGGATGTACCCATCTGACTCTCCCTAGTTCTGTCATTTATCGTGTGTGTGTCCCAAGTGCCAGCATCTATTAGGAATAAGGCACTGTTAAAATTACAGCTTTACAAAAGATGCAAAATAATCCAACCCTAACAATCCCAACTGCCCACACTACTCTCCTCCCCCTCCCTCCCTTTTTTGGGGGGAAATATTGCATGTGATAAGAGTCTACTCTTCTAGATGTGTCAGAAGTAGGCCTTGGACAAAAGTTTTAAGTCCATCAGCACCAATGATGGGTAAGAATGCACCCTTTCTCTTGTTTGTATGTGCACACATGCAGACTTTTTAATTGGGAGAGGGGGAATAACTACACCATTCCTGTGCTGCTCCTCCCTGGCTTTAGAGCCCAGCCTAAAGAATAAATTTCCAATTCCCCATCAACAATGTTTTCAGTTACTGGATCATTTATGGAAGCAATCGAGGGATTTCTCATTGCTGTCACCCAGGTGCTACAGGTTTTACAGGTGGATTTCTGAAGGGCAAGCTCCAGGAAAGCCTGTGTGGAGCTTCCTGTTCTGCAGAGAAACAGCGCAGGTGGGTGCCCACCCTTGTGCTTGCCTGCCAGACAGACACCTCTCAGGGGCTGCTTGGTGCTGACTCTTACAAACAGAAAAGCTTCTACAGCAAATTTGGCTCCTCCATGGAGTCAGGGACACTGACTGTGTAGTGGGGAAGTGTGAAGAGAAGCCAGGTAGCAGTTAGGTCCCTGTCTTTGCCCACGAGCAGCTGTGAATTGCAAGCTGCTTTTCCATTGTGCCACCGTGCTCTTTTGTCTCCATGGTTCTGACCTGGGAACAAGTTATGTTCCAGTAACTGGGTGTGGTTTATTTGCCCTAAAAACACTGCAGTCAGCCCATCATAACATGCATTTGCTGTGGCAGCCAGTATATCCTTCTCCTGCTAAAAGGTCCATGCACTACCTTCCCTGTGCCAGGATCCCACTGGCTCCTCTCTCCTTTCACCAAAGGCTAGGGCTGCCTCGCAAAGCAGAGAGTATAGCTGAAAATGAGAAAAGCAAGCAGACAGGAGGGGGAATAGCAAAGAAAACATGAGATCAGATGGTCCAGCATTTAAGCTCTAGGCTAGTCACTTCAGCCACCATCACTAAAATGGACTGAGATTAAAGGAGTCTAAACTGCTATGGACTGGGTTTTTAGAAGTGACACAAACCTTGGGCGGGAAATGAGTTGCCTTTTTTTTTATTTTAGTGGTTTAGTCATCTTGATAAGGCCACAAACTGCATTTGTCTTGTCAATGTGACTGCTTGAAAACGGCATGAATTGAAATCGAGTGAGTGCTTCACAAAGTTAGGATAGAAATGGGAGAGAAGAGCCACCACATGCTCACTACTGCTGCACTGCAGGAGAGAGGAGTGTCTGAGGAGCTGGTGGTGGAGGGTGTTTCCACATCTGCTACGTGTGGAAAGGGAAAGGAGCTAATAATATCTCCCTGCTCCCCTTCCTCTCAGCACCACCTTACTGATTTGCTGGACACCTATAGACAAGTAGCACTTCTGAAGAGCCTCCTCCTGTTGTCTCTCACACGTGTAACTTGGGGAAGGGGAGGAGGCTGGTATAATTACAAAAGGGGAAAAAGAAGGCACATGATTTTACTCAGTCCTGACTGAACCCACATTTTGAAAGCAGGGGCAGTTTAGGTGGAGGGCAAAAAAGTGCTCAGTGGAGCGGGTGCTCACTGAGAAGAAATCTCAGGGCAAAGGAAGTGGGAGAATAAAAAGGAAAGGCAGGAGAAATGAAGGCCACATTCAGCTTTCTGTCTGCTTGACAGTCTCAAGATTTGGCTGCATTATTGTCCAGGAAGGAAAAGAGTCTGGTTGGTCTCGAATGTAGCCCAGTTACATATCTCCAGTTTTTGTTATGGCTGTTGGTGTCTTCCTCCTTCCCTTTTCTCCAATCCCATGAGTACCTGGAGCACTGCTTTAGTCTTTTAAGCCTGTTTTTCAAACACTGAGAACATGGCACACCTCTTTGGTCACCCTCAGCCTCTACTTCTCCTCAAATACAGACCAGTGATCAAACTGAGTAGTGTTCCCCGTTGGTCACTCCCACTGCTGGGGTGCCCAAAAAGGCTTGATCAGTGACTGAAAACACCAGCCAACATCATGGTTTCAATTGGGCTAGTGAGTTGTCCACAAAAGCCACTGGCAGGATGAGGGCAAACCAAGGGAGCTGTTGACTGAGAAACGGATGTCATTTACAGAGGTCATTATGAGCATCCTGTCTCTCAGTCACCTACCCCTTGCTCACTGCCACGTTCAGGTACCATGAGTTTTCTTTCTCCTCCAGTGACTGGAAGCCTTGCTCATTCCCGTGGCAGACAGGAGAAGGAGTAGAGCTGATGGTCCAGCTTTAGAATTCCAAAACACTGTTTTGTAATTTCCCCCCGAGTCTATGACTCAAAAATGCATTTAGTTTCTCTCTCCGGTTCCTGCTATCCCCTCTAAATTTGCTCAGGAAATCATAAGGCAGAGTAATGAGAAGTAGGATCACCAACAGCTCTATGAAGACACAGGGTGGTAAAATGCTTCCCTACAAACTCACAGTCCAGTGTTTGTGACATTTCATAAATAACTTTTTTTTAAAAAAGAATAACACAAGAACAATCCCTTTACTTACTCATCTGAAACAAAATAAACAGCAGTGGCTACAAACTTCTTCTTGTAACAATTACAAAAAAACTCCCAACAATACAATTCCCCAACTTTTAACACGCGCCTTGAATGTTTTTTTTAATGTTAAACCTCAAAACTGCAGCATATCCTTAAGGGCAAACTTTTCAATTAATTTTTTCTTTCTTTTCTTTTTTTTTTTTAAATAATGTGTTCACCAAAAAGAAAAAAAATTCCACAAAACAGTCTTGTACCAAGAAAATGCATTCAAAAATAGAAAATACTACACAACAAAAATATGTACCCTTCCTTTCCAAAAGAGTCTTCACAAAAATGTAGAAAAATGCCAACCATTTTTTTCCTTTCCTGAACACTTAACTTTCAACCTAGGGCACAATTATTTATTGACTTATAATGTCTGTTTTTGCATAAAATATGGAAGATAAAAACCAACTATCAGGACTGTGAAGTTACAAACAACACCTCATTATTCTCCCCACCCCACATTCCCTCCTTAGAAAACAAAACAGAGAAAGCCAATGTTTCAACAACTGATTGAAAGTCGTCAGGTTAGGGAAACCATCAGCTGATATGGGGATTTGAAGATGCTGGCATAACAGGAAAATCATCTGTCTTTTAAAATGTATGCTTTCTGCATTCATCTCAACACGAGTCTCTGCCCCGCTGCACTCAAACAGCCAGGCACTATGGAGACAGGACACTGCTGGGCACAGAAAGATCCGGGAAGAATTTGGGGTGGGGAGCCCCGGGACCGCGCGTGGGTGTGTGCGCGCACGTGGCGTTTCGCTCGCAAAGAACTCTTTCCATTTTGAAAGACAGAGAGGATGTTTCCATATGCCTTAAAAGTGCAAGGGTCATTTCTGGATCATAGTAGTTAAATATGCAAAAGTTTTACTATGCTTAATAGTCAAGTCCATTTTTCTGGCAAAGGCAAGCCAGAAATAGATCGCATCAGTTCTCGGCTGGGAGTGGGTAACAGCTGAAAGCTGGTAGGCAGAAAGTGTCACACCAAGGTGCATCCAGAACTGATTTATTCAGTGGGAAAATGTTTTGCCTACCTTGAACAACGTTCAAGGGATATTATGCAATTAACACAGCCAAAAGACCAACTGTTTTGACAGCAATAAACTCTAGCAGTGGGGACTTGGGTACTATGGGGAAGGCAGCTGTATCTTGCACGCATGTGGCTAAATCCATCCTCTGTGTACCTCCTTTGACTTCATTGCAATTACATCTGCTTGCACCAGGGATGAATTTGCCCCATGTGGTTCAGGATTTTATGACTGTTGGCCATGTAGGAGCCCAACCCTGCAGAAAACTGTGCTACAATACTCCAGATTGCAGAGCTAGGACCAAAGAGGCTTCTCTCTTCTTCTGTTTGAGATTGTTTGCTTTCTTTCTAGCATATCTTTTAAAGGATGCTTCCATAACAAGAAAGAAGAGGGGAGCTTTTTCTTAGCCTTTTCCACTGCGTGGCTGTGTGTTTTCCTTTTTTTCAAATAGCAAAATGTGTTTGTGTTTACTTCCAGTGCATTTTTTTCTCAAAAATTCAAAACAAAAAGGAAACATTACTTTTCCCATCCTTCAAAACAAAACCAAAACAGACTGATAAAGTACAATACAATAAAAATCAGGCATTATAAAAGACAACATGATGTGCAACAGCAATACCAAAGAAACAAAAACAAAAAATATATATATATATATTAGGATACAGGTACGAATGAGCCAAGAAAGCTATCTAACCCCACTACTGGATGATTGGTAAGCATTGGTTAAGAAATACGTAAGGCTATTCTGAGATTTCTAACTTAACACAGTTAACCACTGCTTCTCTCACACCTTCACTTCCTAAATTTTTCACCTTTCACTCACTGGTCTTTTATGTCTTGAAACTGATTTTTTTTCCTTTTCATATTTTTTGGTCTACAGTAGAATTACATGTTAATAACAACAGCAAAACAAAACTCAAGCTTGTTGTGAGAGTAAGTTGGTGCCACATCCATGATGCAGAAGAAAGAAGACAGACAACAGAACAACCGCATTCAGTTTTTCACACACAAAGCTTATTCGAGGGCAACAGCATAGTTGAACAAAACATGTTTGGAGGGGCAAGCAGCAGAAGCTGTAGGTTTACAACTACACCATCAACCAGAGCCTTTACCAGTGTCCTTGAGGACAACGGCAGCTCGGTTGCCATGTGGCTTTGCCATTCTTTCATCTGGAGCAACAGCTGACCTGACATCTACTTCACCACTAAATGCACACCTGGTTCGACGGAAAACCAAAAGGAAAAGGAAAGGTAAAAGGCTCCTAGCTGAGGCCAGGTCTATCTCTTGGTCACCTTGGCTGAAGTGACAAATCCCCAGCCAGTGTGATACTAGGATCAATGAGGGAGGGCACCTGGCTGGCAGGTCATTTGGGAGCAGTTTTGAAGCAAATTCAGACTGTCTAAAGTGATGAGAAAGTTGCTTAGTCTCCTCCATTAGGGGAAAAGTGATGAACACTGACAGGTTACCCTGGGATCATTCTGTTAGTATAAATTCTCCTAGTTCAGCAGGGATGAGAAAGCATATGTTCTCTAGTGCCTCTGAATTGCCGTTGTAATTGTCAGCATCAACAGCCACCAGAAATGCATTCTCTACAAACTTGGCTACAGCACTGACTGAAGCTCCCTCGTGATTCCTGGCATTTTCTTTTTTCTGTGGAACTTCTGAAACATAACATTTTCCTCAAGGGTAAGCTCTGAAATTACCATAATGTTGAAAATATCACTAGCATTTTCTTGAGCCATAACTATGCCACAGTCCCAGCAAAAACTCAAGCTGATCCTCAGTAGTGCTTTTCAATGTTGAGAAAAGGAACGTACAAAACAAGGTGATCTAACAGTACAGGGAAGTTCTGTTTTGGATCTTAGCCCACTGGCCAAAGGGATTTTCATTCAAGAGAAAAGGTGCAACAATGAAGCAGGATGACAAACGGAGGAGAATTATGGAAGTTAGTGTTTCTCCATTTGGAGAAAAAATAGGGCATTAAGTTATGCGGCATCTCTAGTCAGCAACATATGTTTTGGCTTCTTAAAATAAACCTCAAGTTATCCTTGGTTTTTCAGTCAAGCACTGTCTACATGGGGCTATAGTACCATGCTGAAAAAAAGAAAAGAGTTTGTGCTATATTTAAATGTAGTTCCAGTTAAACTAGTTTCAAACTGACCATGTAAAAAGGAACAACTTATTTAAAAGCCACAAAAACTATACAATCACACTTATGCCCAGGAACTGGTGTGGTTGAGCACTGTAACTGAGTGGGAACATAAGCTGGAATTTGGCTTTTAAAAAATGGTTTGGTTCCTGTTTACATGGACTAGACCAGTTCTGTTGAAGCTGATTCAGCTGGAACCAGGTTAAAACTGGCTGAATTCAAACCCGGATTTGGAGCATGGCTCAAAGCCCACTTCTTCAGGTTGCAGTACTTTAAAAAAACTAGTGCAAATGGCATCTTATCACAGCATTGCAAACATGCAGAGTTCCTCTCCTTGTCCAAATATGGTTGCCATCAGGTCACACCACAAGGGAGGAATATGCAGCAATCAGTCAGCCAGAACAGCTCAAACTACAGAAGTTCTTTATTTTACCACAGCAGGAAAGGCACTCTGGACACAGCAGGCTCAGTAAACCCTCAGCTTCACTTTTTTTTTCTGGAGCAGTCCATTACTCCTCTTTGATCACGCAAATCCACTCTGACAGTAGCAATATATGCAGCTGCCTTAAACAAGGAAACAAAGAAAAACTCACCTAAGCAAGAAACAGGAGTATTGGCTCATTACATGAATTAACTTCAGCAGACAGACTTCATTTCCTCCCATATCATGACTCTGTAGCTGTCACTACTCTTCCAGAAGTAAATGCCACTTTACAAAACAAAGGTGCTCTCCTGTCTCTGTATTATGCTAGCTCTCAAATGAACTGTGCTTTTGCTGGGCATCCACTGACTCATTACTGGAAGATGACCTTCCAGTGGTTTTCATCTTAGAGGGCTCCTGCAGATGGCAAAGAAAGAGACTGCGTGTTCCATTGTCCTGCTTGCTTTCAAGGGAAGAGTCATTCAGTAGTTAATCTAACAGTACATCAGGGCATATCTCCAGTTCTTCTCTTCCAGTCCTTTCAAGCCAGGATGGCTGAAATCTAAGAGTGGAAATCTCAAAGCTCATCAGCAAAACACATCCTTAACTCCACAGTCTCTCCTGAATCCAGACAGACTTGTTCCTTTCCAACCAACACCTGCCTCTTCTCTACCACTCCTTCCTAGTTCTTGACACTTCTCAAACGAGGCAGCCCAACCGACTGACCAGCAACAATCTGCTTTGCATTGTGCACTCTGTGAAAGGTCTGTACTACCCATGTCTTGGTACTAATGAAGCCAAAATATCTTTGTTTCAAGTCTAAGGAGAAATTCAGGACATGAGTAGATTTCTCATGCCCCAATTACTCTAGTCTTTTCTTAGCAACTGGATGAGTGTCTCCCCCTTTTTGTCTGTGAAACCTCTTCGTATGTCAGACAGGTGATCCCTCCTCTACAGGACCAAAGCAGATGCACTCATGTTTTACATTCTTCTTCCAGTTGCTCTACAGAGCATTTATCATGATCCTCTTCTACCATCTGGCTGAAGTTGCAATTATAGGCTTACTGAAGAGATTCAACACAAAATTTTGAGAGTTTATAGATCACAAAGAGCTGCAGCAGAGATGGATATTGCCGCACATTACTACTGCTTTAGTTTTTATCATATTATGTTTGTTACAAAATTAATGACCAAGGCATAGGCCAACATGCATCTTGACTGTAAAACATTTTCCAACTTAGGATTCCATTTGGTTCCAGCTGAAAGCCTTCACAATGCTAAACTATCTGTTTAAGGAGCAAAATCAGAGAGAAGTTCTTAAAATGCTAGAGACCACCTTTGCCTAAGCATGAACTTTTCTGTATGTACTGAATTCCACACCACCCTTTCTTGCCCAAATGTCCCTCCTGCTTCCTCTACCCCAAAGCTTGACTGGAACACCTGTAATTGAGTGTTCAGGGTGACTGTTTATTGCACTGTTCCCATAACAGCCTCGGAAAGACGTGCTTTATTTCAGTGACCTTCCCCTTTGGTAAGTCTGCTTTGTGGCTTCACTTCTTGAGCTGAGAGATCATGCTTATACTGAAGGGATGCTAATCATAGTCAAACCTCTTGAAGAGATCTATCCAACAATGCAAGCTTAGACATCTGAACTAGGAATTGGTGTCTTTATGGTGAAGCCTTGCACAATGAGCAGTTCTCTTAACTTTCTCACAGCCCCAAAGAACACTGTCTACAAAAAGAGGGGAAAAGATCTGTAGCACCCAGAAACTCGTGATGCCTCATAGTGCTTTATTTATTTATTTTAACAGAAGGTATCTAACACAGCTGTCTCAGTGTCTGACTACTTGCTTAAAATAAAGGTAACACCAATTCTCTTTCAACCTGGTCAGATTTATAGTACATCCTGTTTTCTGTGCCTATCCCTTTCTCTTCTCCCTTCCTGCTTAATTGGCCCCTTCCAATCCCACCACATGTAAATACATTTCAGTAGTGCAATGCAGTGCAGTGCAGTCATACTTAGTGCAAAAATAAAAGCCTTATCCAGACCAAAAAAGCACAAACTCCCTCCCCACCCCACCCAGCCCCCAAGAAATCAGCTCTCAGTAAAAGTACATGAATGCCCCTAAACAAAGGGGGATTTGCAGTCTCCCAGCCACACTTTCACATGCCTCATTTTCTCTCCTCCCAGTCGATGTGGAGATCTCATTAGCAGATAGGACATTTATCGAAAACATAGTAAGTCAAATGACAGAAATCAGAAAGGAGACAAGCCATTGTTTGGGGGCTGCAGAAAGAAGAGAGAACTAAATGGTTACAGCGAAAAAAGGTCAGTAGTGGTTTTACACAAAGTTGTCAGATGCAAACTCTGCTAGGGCACACCTTGCAAAGGGCACGTGTAAGTGTGGATAAAAAACCTAAAAAGCTTCCCTGTTCCAAATATACAGTCCCTATTTTAACAGTGCCCAAGCTAAGGTTCTGTAGTGCAATCAACTTTTCAAAGTGGCAGCTCTCTGTGGCCACCCTAAAACAAATGGACAGATCAACACTAACTTCAGTCTTCTCCTGCTCATATAGGCTTACGCGTGCATGAACAACTCCCTCCCCCATCCTGCAAATACTTGAGGATATATACAAGGTACTTTTTGTCACAGCCCATCCAGGGCTGTGGTGGGAAAAGCAGGAATTTTAATGACAGGCATATAAGCTCTTAGGTACCTCAAAATGAAAACATCTAAGGAAAACAAAATAAAGCTTACTAATTACAAAGGCAAGCAGGTTACTGAATCCCAATCAGCTCATACCTCCCCTAGCCTCTTTTAGCAAAATAAAACATCTGCCAGGGCTTGCCTCATGAAAATATCACTTGCGAAAACACAACAAAGACTTTGGGGTATTCACTGGTTTGAAGGTTGCAATTTCAAACTGGACAGCCACAAGAGCCTCCATCAAACCCTTGTACCTACTGGAAAGGGGCACTGGGAACCACTAAAACAGTGTAAGAGACCACATCAGGGAAGGAGGAGCAAGAAAGGAAAATAGATGAAAAATGGAACACATTTGGGCAATACTGCTGCTGCTATACTAATCTCACTGTAATTGCTCAGTATACAGAGGAATACTGCCTCATTGGGGCTCAGGCACATGCTTCCTCCTGCCTTCTGCCTCTTCTCTCACTCCCAGTCCCTTGTTGAAGATGGTGCCTCACTCCAGAATGTAAACAAAAGCAAATACCAACAGATGAACCAAATTATAACCAAGAAGCAGGTTTCTCCTTTATCTTTCTCTTGCAAAGATACAAGAGCTGTGCCCTTGCCTCCAGGCAGGTACACTCTGTTTTATCCACATGCACAGAAATAAGGAAAGAACCTAAGAGAAAGAATCTAAACAGGGGCGTAGGAATCCTGAATATCTATCTCTGAACCAGAAAAAATGCCAGTCTGTAAGAACTTTTGCTGTTTATCTTTACCAATGAGCCTATAAAGAAAAATAGAGCACAGTGGAATCACTAGGCATCGCAAAGGGACAGCACCTAAACCCAGTGTCTTTGGGTGCAGAGCTACAGTGGTGCATCCCATGCTTGAGCATACAAGACACAAAATGAGTAACACCTGCCAGCTGTTCTTTAATGTCTACAAACTTCAATTTAGCAGTATAATGAGCAGCAAGGAATTTTCTTACTGTTCAGCTGTGTACTTTGAGGGGGTTCTACCTGTTTGCTGAAATGCCATTCATGCTATCCATTCTCCTGCATACCCAATGCAGCAGCACTTCAAAATAAAAAGTCTGATGTATAGTTTGAGCTTGCAGTTATATAATCAGGTATTGTAAAGAAACAAATTTATCTTACCCATATGAATATGTGATCACCATAACAGAAAAGATATGGCCAGAGCAGTTCTGGATAAAGCAGTCAGAAACCTGGAACCAAGTAACTCCAAATACCCAAATGCTTTTTACATTGTTCTGGCAATAGAAAAGCGACACAGCGAGGGTGTAACTTAGGGAAAAGGGATTGCTGTGAATCATATATCTGCACTACCTGTTGTGGCTCACTATTTCATTACTTGAAATAAACATGCTATCACCAATCAAACCCAAAGAAAGACTCAAGGCTATTTAGGATTCTCTGAACAAAACAAAACGAAACAAGAAATTGCAAGCCTTGTTCAGAGAGAAGCATCTGTATAGTTCTTTTGGATTAAGTCTCCCAGCAAGATGGAAAGACTATGTAATCACAGAGCCCTTACCACAGGCAAAATCTGCCTGGTGGAGTGAAATCAAATCTTGAGTCAGTTTTATGAAGGGCAGTAACTCTGGGCAGAAACATGCTAAATTATGTAGTACAGCCATGTGGCATCTTACAGAATGTATATGAAACTATTTTTTAGGACTACAGGTTTCTGTAGGACTACATATGCTTTTTCTGTTAGAGGAAACAGACTCAACAAAATGGCACACGAGCCCCGCTTGTAGAATTTGGCCCACAGAGTATTGGTCCAGTCAGTTTTCAGGATTAAGCATAGACCTCACTGATGCTGACAAGAAAAGTCATGCAGTACACCCTGCCTGAACTAAACAGCCCTTTTATATTATGTTTCACAAACAAAAGCTCATTACGAGTGGAGTGAATGGGAAATCACCAATTTTCTGCTTCGTTTCATTGTAAGAATTTATCTGAACCTGAACTTTGGAGCAAGAATCTAGGGAACTGATTGTTCAGAACATATAAAACTGGGAATAAATTCCAGGTTTAAAGGACTCCTATGAGTTTCACAGCAGTCCAAGCTACATCCTGGCATTAGGACAAAGGAAACAGGACACCCCAAAAGACAATGAAACTCATTGAAGATACTTGAGAAAAAGTAATTCTGACTCCAATAAATGAGTGACACTTCTTTCACCAATAAATAGGGACTAAAAATTTTTCACAAGTTATTCATCCAAAAAAAAAAAAAAAAAAAAAGCAGCAGCAGATACTGGAGATTCAATCTTTTCCTCTAAGTGGCACAGGTGAAGAGCAAGTCCCTTGTATGGAGTTCAAGCATACCCCTCTCCTGGGAGGCCCCCTGTCTTTGGTGCAAACACCCCCAAAGTGGGGGACTCTCCTCTTATTTAACCTTGCAGCGAAGAGCTTAAAAATCCCTTTCTGTCCCGGCACAGTAGCACAGAGCAACATTCTCTTAGTACAAGGTTCTCCCTCTCGTGGCGACAGTGTTACCTACTTCAACTGCTGTGTTCCTCAAAGCTGCGTAAAACAGAAAAGAAGTGCAAAAAGGAGCTGAATACAAATGCTGTCGACCACAGAAACGTGAGACAATTGCTTGCATTAGCCCTGGAAGTCTACTTGGACAACGAGGAGATGGAAAACGAAAGTAATAATGAAAACTATATGCTAGAATAAAGCTAATATTTGGACAGTCTTCCCTTGATGTTTATATCACTCAAGGAAAGTTGCCGATGAAAGAATCCGTAGAACTGTAAAGTTGATATCACCTCCTGTTTCCTCTCTCCTTAGAAAAGCAGAAAATATGCACATATGAAATGAGTGTCTTAGAACATCACAATTCTCCAGAATAGTATTTCTTCAGAAAATGAAAAAGAAAGGATACATGTTCAAAAAAAGCAAGATTTCTGGAATCACAAATGACTGACTGTCTTTTATGTAAAAGATATGTTAAAATAGTGTTCACCAGCTGATTATTTTGTTAGTTTCACTTTCCCTTAGGCAATTGTATCTGTACACACTGCGTTCTAAAAGTACAATCTCTAGTGTGGATAATCTACCTGTTTGGTACCATCCTGTTTGTAAAACCACTTCTTAGCCTAAAAATATAAACTGTAAACTGTATAACATGCAAAATGAATTGAGGTGTTTAAAAAAGCATTAGGAAAAATAAAAGGCAACAAAGAAGTTAAATCAAGAAACACATTAAACTAGTAATTATGCTAAATGAATTACTGAACCTTACAAAGGATTAGCAGGGCAGGTGTGGAATGGGTATGCAGCCATTTAAATGATCTGGTATTCTCAGTCAAGTGAGAACACTCTCTACAAAAATACGTATGATTCAGCATTCAGTCAAAGGAAAAGGCAAAGAGCATGGTCAGAAAATGTGGACCACTGAATCAGCACTCTGTTGCAGCAGCTAACTGGAATTAATTTGGGAAATGGCACCTGTTTGGCTTAATGGGACAAAGCCCATCCTTCATGTAATAGAGTCATCTAGTTTTGTTACCTGCATAATTAACATTGAGAGGATCATCTCCTCCTTCCCTTACAAATGGGTACACAGAGAATAAAGAAAAGCCAGACTTAGAAATCACTGCTGGAAGACTGTGCCTTTTAAACTGCAAATAGAAAGAAAAAGAATGTGGTAGAGGCCTCCACGTAAGTGCAAATGGCAGATGACAGGAGTCTGTAAGGAATGCTGGCACTCAATGATGCCCATTCTTGAAGTTCTTATTTTAATATCCCAAGATGTGGCATAGGTAACTCTTTCCCTCTCTTCCCACTCCAAAATAACTTTATTGATTTGCAGTGACACAGATTTGCTCATTCTCAGTGGAAATTGTAATTGTAATTGTAATTGATGTGACTGTCTCTCATTTCTTCCAGTCTTCACAGTCAGGAAAAACGAGACAAAATGAATACCTCCTCCACAACCCTCATCCACTTGATTTTTGCACATTTTCATTTAGGAGTGATATGTTATCGACCAAAGGAATGAAGGTCAGCTGAATTAGATGTATCTGAATTAGAAAAGCAAACATAAATTCTCATGCTCTCATAAGTTTGCACTCTTACTAATTTTGAATCAAGACTTGCTGCCTGGGCCATCTGTTGCAAGATGAGAATACAGAAAGGACACCCAAAGTCATGAGGCTTGGGTGTCAATCAGTTGTCCTTGGGCTATTTGGATCTAGATGTTGACATATCCCTCGTGACATTTTTTTCAGCAGCTCAGTGGTGACAATTAAAATCCAGTGGGACCGACCCAAAATTCAAAACCAACAGGAATGTGCCATGAAGATGGTAAAGGGAACATTCACCTTGAAAAACTTAGGAACTGAAACTAAAACTTCCAGAGGTTGTTTTCATTTGAAAAAGGGGTTATCAAGTGGATAACTAAGGATCCAATTAGAACATATTAATACTGGTGGATGGAGGTATTTCTTACTCAATTCCTGGCCACATTCTGCATAACTATACAGAGAACAATATTTTTTCTACCCCACCCTAGTGCAGAGGATAATTTTAGAAAATCTTAAAATTTTAAAGAAACGGAACTTGGAAGGAGTGAAAGACCACTTGTGGCAACTTTCTCCAAGGCTAGGAATGGAGGAGGAAAGTCTGACATACACTTTTACAAATGAAATAACAAGACATCTTAGAAGAGAGCTAATAGATAACCTTAATTGTCTTGATTAATTGCTCTTCTGATATGAAAGGGTAGCAGGGAACAATCTCTAACTTTTTGTAGAGCCTAATACTGTTTACCTTTTCTTAAAAAAAAATACTTTTCTACAACTTACATAGATATTTTTAAAAAGCCTGAAAAAAATGCTTGCAAAGACAATAAAGAAGCCAATAATATGAAAAAGCACAATAGAGCTGTAATAATTATTGGTAAATGCTTCAAATAGCTGCAGCAGTTGATTGGGTTGTGAATGATACATGTGAAAAATTATTTTTCTATGATCATAGGCAGATGCAAAAGTTAAATGATTATACTATGTATATATATTGATATAGAATTGCTATATATATTGTGTACTGTATGTTCTAGCTTTCAGAAATACTGTATTGTAGTGTACTGTACTTAACTAAGCAGACCTAAATAGCAACTTGTCATTTTCCACAAAGTCACTAGTACTGTTAACAAAAACCAAAAAGTCTATTTTCTCCAGTAAAAGAAATACATACTGTTACAGTCACAGACATTTTGACTATAGAGAGACAATGTACATTTAACCAAAGAAAAACCCCAAACTGAAATAAAAACCTCACCCCAAAATCAACCAGCCAAAACTGTTGCATTATTGTCTTATTCAAAAGGGGAAGGGATATGCCACCAATCTAAGAAGAAGAATAATATTTACTCAAGTTTTTATGACTGAAAATGAAAGAAAAAATATCGCCCAAAATCTTCAATTACCCCTTCTGGAACAAGGAAAGTCCCCTAGATGGGCAAAAGAGTTAAAAGAATAAAATGCTTCTTTTAGGGCCAGCATGATATCAAAATAGGCAGCTGTAGCTAAATATACTTATTCATCCCACTAACTAAATGGGCGCAAAATGAGTTCTAAAAATCCTGCAGTTCTCATGGAATACATACTGAATAATCTTACTGACCAATTTCTTCTCCTTCTGAATATCTACTGGTCTTCTAGACACACTAACCATGGTCCTAAAAAGATTTTGGCAAAGACCAAGGGAGAGAAAGTTACTTGTTACTTGTTAGTGACTGCACATTTGGAATGGATTGCTCAGATTACATGTAAAGATATTAATAATCAATATGTTTCAGAGTACATGAGGTGGGGAAAGAGCTGTTTGACATGGTGCTTTGGAAACTAGAGGCTCCAGACCTGGAATATTTTAGAGCCTATCAATATACTGTGCTGCTGTTTAAAGACTTGATAATTTTTTTAGTGTTCTTTTTAAGGGGAGCAAACAGGCAGGTTATTTTGCTTGGATTTTATTCCTTTGTCAGGTGAACATGTTGAAATTCAATAGTGAGTGAACTGAACTCAACAGTATTGTTCCAGAGCTGTCATCCCCCATGGATGCCTCTCTCTGTTAGTGAAGCCTGCTGAGATGGACTGTTTTATTTATTTTGTGGCTGAAAGACTACATAAGGCTCTGAGGGGCACACTTCAGCCTTCCCCTCAGAATGGACACTTGCAAAAATGCACTGGACCAAATCTGGGTGTCACATTTTGAATGAGGGCAAACATCTGATTTGGGCAAACATCCAACTAAGAGCATTTGGCTAACAGAATGTTTTTAATGAATATATGTGTATATATATTTCGTATGAGTGTACTTACTTTTCATTAGTCATGCCAATGCTCCACAGTTAATATTGTAATTGTTTCATCTAAACCCCTCCTTGCATCTAAACCATGCATGTCCACACACTCAATGAGCAGCCTGTCTGTAAAGCCAGGAAGAGATTACTGGCTCTCTCCCTTCACATGCACACATCCACATGCATACTCAGACTAACAACTGCATGCACACACACACAGAGGCCATACAATTTGATTTTACTCAAAGATCCCATAGGTACCAACACACTATGTGACAAATCAAAGTAAAGGACTTAATGGGAAAAATTAAAAGAAAGTTGGGCAGCTGGGTGAATGTAATCCTGTGTCTTGAATGCAATGATCCTCTCCAATCAAGTATATATGCAATGTGAGGGCTGAACTTTTAGGGGGCTTTGTAATGTTTAATAAAGAATATTGCAATATCCAGGTGGCAAAAAGAGAAGGAGCAAAGTGAAGTGGAAAAGGTGCCTATTTAACATCTAGATCTCAGAAAAGAATCTGTCAATTTTGTAGGAACAGGACACTGCAGAATCAGGCAGTTGAACACATCAATAACTATCTAACCAAACTCTGCACATTCCTCAGGTGCCACTGTGAACTTGGCAAAAAATCACCAACAAGACAACAGTATGAAGTGTGTACACTGTACAAGTCTGCAGTTCTGTACCTAAAGCAAGCAATGCTTTGCTACACTGGTACCAGATTTTCCAGCAGGAAAGATTCCAGTGAAGACCTTATGAAAACATATGGGCTGCTGTCACACCTAAGCTAAATCTGACAGAGAGCATTTACAAGGGATGCTTGGGGTGTGGCTGCATGACTCTGCAGGAAATTTTGCAGCTCAAAGAGGACTCAAGGGCTAATAAAGTTTGCATGAGGAGTGAAAACAAGAATGTCCCTATGGGCTGAACTGGGTAGAAGTTCTCACACATGGTGGGATATTGGTAGTTCTTTTGTGTAATGGCATTGCTGCAGCAAAAAGATTTTTTTAGAATCTGCTTTTCTTAAAAGGAATCCAAATTAAACCAATCAAAAGGCATATATTTATCTCCAGTGACATGCATGCAATCCCCAAAGTGCCAATAGAGGTTGCACTGATAGAAATTCAGAGCAGAGTCTGTCACTGGGAAGTAGCTTTTCATTGGATTTCTCTGTCATGAGTTTCACTGGCATTGGAGAGGCTGGAATCAGCAGTCAAATCACAGAGCCTTATCCCCATATTATTCATTTGGTTTAGGAAAAAAATTTACCGTCCAGTGTTTCACAGGGAACTGATGCCAACCAACACTATCAAAAGTAGGAGATCACTTTGGATGAGGAACACATTTGGAGATGTAATTGAAATTAAGAAATAACAGAGAAGCACCATCAAATATGAAGAGGCCACTAGGCCTCAGTAATATTTCTATACTTCTTCCCTACCCTTTCAAAGAGGAAAACACTACATATTTTGTAAGGGAATGTTTTAGATGAAACTTTGCTACAGATACCAAACATAAGTACACTCCCTACTGCTCAGATACATTTCTGTTTTAAGGCAGCAACTGTCTATGAGGCTGTATTCAAGTGTATTCAAGGCTGTAATGTATTTGCTCTCCAAGGAAGTATCTTAATGCTCTTTTGCTTTTTTTGAAAAGTAGTTGAGGACAAATGTGTAAATTGGGGGGTTAAAATAAAATTAACAAAGAGTTGAGAAGGGCCCACAGAGGGATCTGGGGAAAAAGAGGTTGAAGGGGGACCTCATCACTCTCTACAACTACCTGTTGTAGTCAGGTGGGGATCAGTCTCTTTTCCCAGGTAAGAAGTGACAGGGTGACAGGAAATGGCCACAAGTTTTACCAGGGGAGGATTAGATTAGGTATTAGGAAAAATGTCTTCACTATTAGGGAGGTAAGGCAATGGAACAGGCTTCCCAGGGAAGTGGTGGAATCACTGTCCCTGGAAGTGTTCAAACACCCAGTGGATGTGGCACTTGGGGGACATGGTTGAGTGGTGGGCTTGGCAGAGCTGCCTTAATGATTTGACTTGATGATCTTGGAGGACTTTTCCAACATTAACAATTCCATGATTCTATGACTGGTTTCCTTACCTCAATGTAACACTCAATTTCCCAGGGGAAGGAAGAGTTTCCTTGGGCCTATGTGGTTGCACACAAAAATCTCAGAACACTGAGAACAGCAAAAGTCAGTGAAGTAGACACAGTTCTGGTGGTGGAAACTACAATCCTGTATCACATGAAGAACTGTGTTATGGCAGCAGAGTTCTGCCTATCTTGAGCAGGCCTCTTCTATTTTAAAAGCTGTTAATGAACGATTCTTGGGGAAACTGGCATTTAAAAACCACGACTCGTTTTTCTCCTGATGTGACTTTGCTAGAATGATGTGTGGTGTTGGAACCCTGAATTCTGAGAATTTCACTCTTTCTGCTTTAACAAGTTTTGATTCCCAGAAATACACCTCATTTGATCTTAAACCCCGGAAAAGACTTCCCCTGTAGTGTGATAACTTTGAAATTAATGCTGTATAGTTGAGGTTGTGTCACTAGGTGAATTAGGTAGAAGTGTAGACATTTTGGTTTATGAAGTATTGTAAAAATAGTGTCCAAAATGGAGGGTTTAGGTGTTGTTTTATAACTTCCTTTTTTACCTTCGCTACTTCCCCTTTCTTCTCCAAAAACTTGTGTTTTCTGCCATTGGTTCTAAAGCTCTGCAATGCGGGATAAGAAAAACTGATTATTGGGTTTTTATTGAAAATATCCTACGCAACATCTCCCTAATTGGACAATCTGGTGTATAAATAAGCTGGACAAGACGTGCTCGACACCATTTTGAACCTTGTAATTGACAAAGCACTTTCTGTGCCACCAAGTTATAGATAACACTTAATAAACATTTTGAGACCGAAGAAACTCTGGAGTATTTCTACTGTGTCTTATCTCAAGTGTCTGCTAAAAGAACTCACAAAGAGAAGATGTGCCGTGGCAGCAGCCAAAAGCTTTGGCCAGAATTGTGGCAGTGTGGAATATATCTGACTCCTGTTATTTTAAAATAAACCTAGAAACTCTTTAGTTGAGTTACAAATTGCAGCATGTATAGTGATTTAAAGGACATTACGGGTTCAATTTATTTTTTAATCTCATTCACAGTAGATCAGTCAACTCTGCTTCTCCTACACTTGGATTCTCTTTCAATGCCTGTGAGTCAAGCACTATTGCAGGGGCTCAAGTACCAAAAGATGAGCACCATTGCTAAAGATATAATGCAAAAATATCTATTAATATTTAATATTGCATTTTTTTCATTAGAAACATAATTTAAAAATCAAAGTTATCTATCAGTATCCTAGTAATTATAAGCATTAACTCAGAGAGGGTTTTTGTCCAGATACTAGCAGACATACATAGGGAAATAATTTTTTTTTGTTCATCAAAATTTCACATTTGTGTACCTCTTCTCTTTTCACCTTAGTTACTTCTGATCTTTAGCAGAGGGGGATCAGAAATAAAAACAATGAATGCATAATATTTTCTCTATTCTTAGAGGCACTAATCTAATTGATTAGTTATCAGCACTGGGAATAATTAGATGGATATACACTAATACCTAACACATCTTGTTTCTCATTTACATATTTTCTTAGAAAAACAAAACAAAGATTCCCCCTGTGTTGCCTTATAACAATAGGTCTTAGAGAGTTAAGTATTCTTATTTTTCAGACAGGTTGTCTCCCTTGTGGACCAAATCTTTCTGCTTTATGCTAGAGAAAACATAACCTGCCTTTTTGTTTTGTCAGTTTGAAGAATATGCACATAATATGCACCCAATACTCTCTCTGTATTTCCCAGCTTAGTGATCTATGAAAATATCGGGGCTCCTTTGCTCTGGCTGAAATGAACTGGATTACTGAGTAGCTTTAAAGGAAACTAGCTGAGAGCTTATTACTTCTTGCATGACAAATAAGGTTAACAGCAGCAAGAACACTGTCTTGGGGTTAGCCAGAACCAGACCCTGGTGGACATGGATGTAGCATTAGGCCACCTCCATACTCTTGTCTCTTACTGGCGGTGCTGCAGAGACTTGGTACTTTCAGCATCTGCCCCTCTGCAAGACCTTTCTACCTGCATTTGGTTTCTGTCAGCACAACTGTCAAGTGCTGGGAAAGGTGTTCCTTTCATTTCCAAACTCAAGACTCCAGCCTTAATGCATTAGCTGTAGTTTCCCTCACAAGCCCTTTTTCAGCAGAGTTGTGATTGCTTAGGGGCCAGGTCCTACTGAAGACAAACCTTGTGGGAGAGAGGAGGCCCAAAATCCCTCAGGGCCAAGTTCTCATCGCATTACATGTCCTTCATGAACTTGCACAGCCAGCATAGAAACAAATCAGGGAATGTGAAAAGCAGCTATTTTGCTTTAGGCTGATCAGATCCTGCTTCAGTTAGGCTACCTGCTGACCCTTTTGTATCAGGTTTATTTCAACAGCTCAGAGGAGATGGATGCTGAATTGAAAGGGTTGATTACTAAGGTCTAGTCTTTCCTGGCAGAACTGCCATCAGGTGCTAATTTGGTATTGTCATAGAATCACAGAATGGTTTTGGTTGTAAGAGTCTTCAAAGATCATCTAGTTCCAAACCCCAGCCAGGGGCAGGGGACCTTCTACTAGACCATGTTACTCACAGCCCCACCCAGCCTGGCCTTGAACATCTACAGTCCACACCTTCTCTGGGCAACTTGTTCCAGTGTCTCACCACTCTTATTGTAAAGAATTTCTTCCTGATAGATAATCTTAACCTTCAGCTTAAGGCTATTCCCCACTCTGTGCTATCACTACATGCCCTTGTGAAAGGTCCCTCTCCAGCCTTGTCAGATATGGAAAGGTCTCCCTGGACCTTTTCTTTTCTCCAGGCTGATGCTTTTTTATCCTTTTGAGCAGCAAGTCATTTTCAGCAGTGAGAGCTGGAGGATTTCCTTAGCATAGGACTGTCAGAAGGGTCACAGATCTAGGCATACTGAAGGTCTGGTTATATTTGAAATGGTTTGGGTGCTTCTGATTTTGGACTGGACTCAACACCCCTGCAAAGAGTATGTTTTGTACCTTCTCCCTGTGGGATTTGTTTACTAAGAGAGGCAGGAGATGCTAGGATAATACTCACTAAAGGCAAGAGATTTGTTCCTCCACCATGTGAGTGATCCAACGTTAATCAAGTAGCTCAAGGTCAGTGGGGCTGACAAGTAGTGGCAGTGCTGATGGTACGTGGGTTATTACTCAACTCTCCTTTGGATGAAAAAGAAATCAAAAGAAGAAAAATGGGTTCCACTTGGCCTCTTTGATCTTAAAGCAAAGGGAAATCTCACTCACTTAGAAAGTCAATTAAATGCTACACTCCCCTGTTACCTTACTGTGAACTTGAGCTTTTGAAGGTAACAGCATGGGCCAGAAGTGGGCCTAGTAGAAGCATGATGGATGTTGAGAAAGTGTCCCCAGATCAGCTCCTGCAAAACATCTACACCTATTTCCCTTAAGAGAGACTATTAATATGGGCTTTCTGAGAGGAGGGAAGAGACTGAAATATCATATTACAATTTACAGACTGGTGTACTGAGCTGAGTTGTGCCTGCCAGTCCTCTACAAGAGATCACTGTAGGAGAACCTCACTAATGCACACGCCCCAGACATGCACACGGACACACTCAGGAGCTGTCCTCTCCCTGCTAATCAGCAGACACTGAGCTTGTGGTCCTGCATTCCTTGTGGATTCAGCTTCCCAGAGAGGGGCAGACCTCAGCAAAATAGGCAAGAGAAGTTAAATTTTGGTTCTCTGATTTATGATTTCATATCACACAAGAGTGTTTCGGTGAACCTAACAAAATAAGCTTGAAAAGGAATAATTTCAGCAATGTGGTTATTAACTTGAGGAACTCACTTCCACAGGACAAATGGATGACATCTAAGAATTAATAAGCTAGATCACTGAAGGACAATGAGAATTATCTGCCACAATATGTAATTTTTATATGGGATAAAAAGGTAAAGCCATAAATTATTATGTCTTTAGGTTGTAGGCAAACACATATTTTATTTGCATTTATATGCAGAAATAGTTAATGAGGATTATATAATAAATCTTCTCTCTTAGGCTTATTGCTTTGTAATAATCTAACATGGGTCTTTCATCTCCATTCAAATCATCTCTAAGTGGCCACATAGCAGAGATGCAGTACTGGGTGAGACGGACCACAGGGCAGATCTGCTACATGTCCAGTTCACTCCACCAGCCTCAGCAGCAGTAAGAGAAGGCACTTACTTCTCATTTACTCTAAGGCTTCCTTTATTGCACTTTCGCCTTGCAGAGAGGCCTTGACTTGTAAGCTTGAATTTATGTTCTATTTAATGCCCTTTTCCATTATCAAAGCAATATAAAGAGAGCTTTAGGGAAGGTGAGAATCAAGCTCAAGGAATGCAGGATATTGCATGCTCCTTCAGGAGGATGTGTGCTACAGTCTGCATTTTCTCATCTGTATCATTTTATCAGGTTTTTTGAAGGAAGCCTTTCAAGCCTACTGAGACAGATTCGCCCAAACATTGTCAACAGCAGTTTCCAGATCATTGTGACTGCTATTCTTTCTGCTAAGGCATATTGTAGCAATACATGAAGCTTGAAAGCACCTGTAACATTTGGATATTATAGTTGTTTCCAAGTAGCAAATAAGTATTTCAAAGATAGGAGGAAGCATTGGTAAGAAGAATTTAACATTTTAAAGGAAAAAGGGGACTCTGTCTGAGCATTTAATTCACAGTGACCTGACAAGCACTTTCAGCTACATTTGCAGTCATGCTGCAAGTTGCTCCATATTTTACAAAATCAAGTCTGGAAGTCCAAGAAAATAATTTTATATTATAGGCAGTCATTTGTGAAGACCTTGTCCCAAATTCTTTGACAAGTGTTTTAGAATTCAATCTAGCATGCTTTAGCTTTACGAACTGTGGGGGTTTTTTAATTGGCACCCTTCATTCATTCACAACTAATCTTTAATTCACTTGAAATTTATTAGACCTTATAAAACATCTGCATTTCAAAGATGATGCTTTGATTTAGAGCAGGATGAAAACTGAAGGATTAAAATTTGGGTAGTATTTCAATTTTGGTAGATGTAAATGCTGATTCTTATTTCCTATTTACTGGCATCTCTCTTCTGGTATCAGAAGCATATTCCAGAATACACTATATCTTGACTATAGGTCACCAGATTTACAAATGCAAATTAAACAGCTTTTCCCCAGACCTCAGATGACAAATGAGCAGCTATGTATTTTTAAGCTGGGTAAAATTCTTCAATAGTTCCTCATACGGGAGAATATTCTTTGATATTAAAGATCTCAGAAAAAAAAACCCAACTCCTTTCCCCAGAGAAAAACCTTCAATCTTTTTGTCTAGGTTCACCTTCCTCATTTTCTTCCACACCCTTGTCTCCAGAATCTTTATTTTCTGTATAGATTGTGTGTGTCTTTACATGGCAGATATCAGTTCT
The DNA here is from genome assembly GCA_013398175.1 of Climacteris rufus. Lineage (NCBI taxonomy): Eukaryota > Metazoa > Chordata > Aves > Passeriformes > Climacteridae > Climacteris > Climacteris rufus. Next base: position 3,109,447 of record VZRZ01006181.1, on the reverse strand, counting down.
CCCTCTCTGTGTCTTGGGCTTTGTCTTTTCACTTCTTGGTTTACGTGTCAGCACTGCTTTTACCAGTGTGGTTATGAGAACAGTATTTGTTAACCAACTTGTGCTCCTTCTCCAGCCCCTTGAACTACCCAAACAAATTGGTAACAATGAAAGACGGTATCATACAAGAGACTCATTTTCTCTGGCACTCACCTCAAAGTCTCTCTATGCTGTGTATTGCAGCTGAGAATCAGGGCTTCAGCATTTAGCATCTGCTGAAAAATACTTTGCAGGGTACAGAAAGATTCTGAGACTGAACCACCTGTCAGACATTTTTCCCAAAATAAATTGTAATGGAACAGGCATAGAACATATGAATGAAGTTAACCTGTAGTGAATCACAGGTATCTGAAAGAGAAGGTGCAGGTGTAAAGAACACACCAAATTTTATATGGAGATCTATCAAGTCAATACTCAGAAAGTTGTCCAGCATAAAAGAATGTCTCATGTGAAATGCTCAGTGTTCACAAGCAAAGTTTTGTAAACTTAAGAAAGCTTAACTTAAATATAGACACAAGTAAAAGCTAAACTAGCAATTTTTCTTTTTTTTTTTTTCTTTTTGCATATTTTTGTTAGGTGCTTCTTCTCTGCCTAAAATATGAAGTCCAGAGTGCAGTTGGTGTAAGTCCTCATATGGATTTTGAGCAAGACAAAGATAGTGTCAGACACTGATCCAACTGAACTAAGGACCCATGTACTTTGGGAGTTGGCTTTGGGGGAAAACTTCTTACACAGATACACAGAAGACAACTAGGGAGAACACCAGTCCAAACACAATAAAACAAAATACAAAACACCAACATACATATGCAGATCAGGAATCAATCTTTCACACTGATCCTACATTCCTTGCATAGCTTTGTATATGCAGAGAATGCGGGATGTGGCCCTTCAGTCAGACGTTTTTGCAAACGAAGGGAAGATTATTTGCAATGGTAACATTTTAAGTTATTTTGGCATCAGCACAAATTATCGGGGCAGGATCAGATTCCCACACAAATATAGAAGCTCTCTAGCGAGCAAGGCAGGGATGAGAGAACAATACAGCAGATAATTCTTGTCCAGTGACCAAAAAGAAGGGAAAACCTAGTTATTACACACTTCCAAAACTTCCATTACTTTTTCAAATAAGAAAGACTACAGATTATATCATCCCCCAAATCAAGGGAACATTGCTAGAAAAATCTCTTTCTCAAAAGGAACCTCCTTCAGCAGAAATAAATTCTGAGATGGAACCAAAAAAAGAAACAACAGAAGCTTGGTAAGAGCCAAAAGGAGAACCATGTAATTCAAAAAGCAAAGTAGCAGTTCAAATGATACCGCAGGATGCACAAACACTAGTAGATAATCTCACAGATGACTTCACAGAGCCCCTCATCGACCCAGGTAATTCTTGATTCCATTAGAAAAGAGAGAGAATAATACTAGAAAAGAAAATTAAGAAAACATCCTTCCTCTTTTTTTAAAATAAAAATCAAGATCATCTCCCCTCCCCCCCCTCTATCTGGAAGCAGGTTAGCTAACCTTAACAGTCTCNAAAACAAAGAAAAATTACTTTTAACAATCTCACTTTTTTTGTTTTTTTACACAAATACTGTTGTAAATATATTAAAAAAATCAGCATTCTATCTGGTAAACGTCACTTTTGCCCCTCTATAAAATTTTGAATTAAAAAAGTCCCAAGAACTCTTTTTTTTTAATTATTATTCCCCTCCCCACCCACCCTCTATTCCTCTTTCTTCCACAAGAATAAATCCTGATGCAACTTTTTTTTTTTTTGCAAAGATTGTGGGAACTAACCCTTCTCTTGTACCTAGATCAATAGGTTGCAACCTCTGATATCTTTGATTTTCCTCTGTGTTTCTCTTTGCCTTCTGTGAAAGTCCCTCTTGATTGTGCTGAGGCCCTGTGCTCAGCGAAGACACTGAATAAATTACAAAAAAGCCACCGTTGCTCGTTGTCTGAATCTTCTTGGTTTCTGCTATAAGGTGGTGGTGGTGGTACGAGAAAAGCAGCGGGGAGGGTCTGCTAGAGAGCGTGGGATGGAGCAGAATCCAGGTGAGGAACCTCTGATTCTTTTTCCTCACCCTGCAGGGACTCCACACTATCCAAGCCACACTGCCTCACGTTCCCCTCAGCCCTTTTGTGTGTTTGTGGATGCATGTGTGTGTGAGAAAGCAGACACGTGGTGGAAACCAGCAGGGCCTTGTTTCCTCTGGTTGCTGCTAAACCAGAAGCAAAATATTCCACAGTTCTAAGTGGATACTGTGAAGTCCAAAAGCGGTCAGCAATGTGAATCATGTCCATTGAAACACTGCAAGCGGTGTACTTATAACGACAGTAGGCCTTGTAGATTTGTAATATATTTTGTTTTGTTTCTTTTTTTTGTAGTGCTCTTCACAAGTGAGAAAAAAGATTTTTTTTTATTATTTTTCTGGCTTTTTTTAAAATTTTTTTGTGGGTTTTTTTTTTTGTTGTTTGCTTTTTGTAGTAAAGAAGGGTTGTATTTAGAGGCCAGTAGCTAGAGATCCAACCAGTGGAGCTCCTGAAGCACTACCTGGCCTTAAGGCCACCATCCAAGGGAGGCTGGGAAAATTATTATTCACCCAGCCTCCGGAAATGTAATGTACCAGCAGGCAAAAAACAGTTCTTCATGTAGTACAAAAACCAACAAAACGAAATGAACCCAAAAAAAAAAGGAGGAAAATAAAGGTAAAAATGAAACAAAAATAATTTCTTAAATTCTAGTGCCATAGCTTTTTTTTGTTGTTTCTATTTTTGTTGTTCATAACAAAGAGAGAGAGAGAGATTCTACTTATCCGTCTGACACATGCATCCTCATGTGGTCGTTGAAATGCTCGATTTGGTCAAACTTAGCTGGACAGACAGAGCAGACGTACGTGGTCCCCTCCGTGCAGGCCACCACGCCGGCGGGGACAGCCCTCGCGCCGGTGCCGGTGGCTCCGGGCGTGCCGTTGGTGGCACTGTGCAGAGCCACATGCCTCTCCAGCAGGGTCTTGTGGGAGAACTTCTTCTTGCAGATGTAGCACTCGTAGGACTTCTCCCCGCGGTGGAGACGCATGTGCACATTAAGGGAGCTCTTCTGGGTGAAGCGCTTGTTGCAGATGCTGCACTGGTAGGCCCTCACGCCAGTGTGTGTCACCATGTGTTTGATTAGGTAATCCTTTAAAGAGAAGGAGCGCCAACAGATGCTGCATTGGTGTGGTTTCTCACCTGCCCGTGACCAATGAGAGAGGGAAAGAGAGAAAGACAGAGAGACAAACAGACAAAAAAAAAAAAAAAATCATAAAATTAAACCAGTTCGGTAGAACTCTTTGCAACAAACTAATGTTATGCCTCATGGGGGTCTTCGGAGAGGTGCTCTGACTAACAAAGAGTAGTTCTGTTAATAAGTGTATTATGACTCGCAACATTTTTTGCAACCAGAGGTTTCAAAATGGTTTACAAAGGGAGCTGTAGGTATTCCTAATCCACATATAGTAAAAAGGAGCTTAGGTGATTTCTTCAAGTTCACACAGTAGGCACTGATAAGGACAGGACTAGAGTTAAAAGGTCCTGGCATCTACACCCAGTTTCAATGGCACAGCTTCTCCTGTCCGTGCTCCTGCCTTGCTCCTTGTGCTCATTTCTAGACAAGAAGGTCTCAGCCATGTTACTTTACCTTTCAGCGCCTCCATTTCCTTACTGGCATGCAATAAAAGCAGGGACAAAGCCAGTGATTACCAGATAGCTGACCTGTGCCAGACTCATTTCGGTCAAATAGCTTTAAATTTCCCAGAACAGGAATGCTAGAGATTGCCAAAGGAATCCAACACTTTGTAAGAAGTTTTCATTTGTTGCTCCCTTTTCTGGTCAAATGTCATAGCTGAAGTGTGTATGTGAAAAGGGAAACTCAGGACACAGAACTGCCTAGGATGGCCAGCACCATGAAAAGGGCAACTTAGCAGATAAACTTCCAGCGCAAGAGACAGGAAACTTAAATGATTTGACTGCTAACTAAATAAAACACCTCATGAGGTAAACCAGACATAATAAAACACTTCTGTAATCTTCCACATTGCCTTGTGTGCCCAGGACTGTTGTAAAACTGATTATGGCAACTCATGTAACTGAACTCTCATCATGTCCAGACAAACCAGTGACTACAAGGATGAACTGGAAAAAATACTCAGCTGAACACAGATGACTGGTTTGTTCAGACTACTCTTAGATCCTCCTCATGCTCTGAATTCTTCTGGAAGACAAGGCCACAGTCTCATGTTTCATGGTATCAAGCAATGTTTTCATGACGTGCTGCTGCACTGATAACATAGACAATAACCAACATCCTGAATGCCCCATTAAAACCTGCTTTTTAATGTGTTTTCTGAATCACTTGCGGTATATTTCAGGTGTGGTAATTCATCATCCCAAAGCTGTCAGGGAGAGAGATGGTACCATAGCTGTGCAACAATCAAAATGATCCTCTGTTTCACTGATAGGAAAATAATTTTCTCAGTGGTTAATAATTTGGTGGTTTTGCAATTGCCCCTCTAGCAGAGACTATTCTTTTTTTTTTTCCTTCCACAGACATCCTGCTTCCTTCTTTTTACAGTCTATTTGGCACTGTTTTAAATCCTGAAGAGTCAATCTTCAGGGACCATGATACACCTGTGGTAATATATAATTCACTCTTTGTATAGTGAGATTATGATATGCTACTTGTATTCAATTTTAAGAGGAGATAATTAATATGGATTAGATGTGAAGGACCTACTTTTTTATCTCCCCAAGTCTCTGTTTCTTTTGATTTCATGGTTTGCACATATGATGGTGACATCTGTCAATGAAATCCACTTGCTGCTCTTCCTTGCACTTGTGATGATTTTGTCCCTACTTACTTGGTCAAAACACTAAGTCCTTACTTTCCTGATGGCTTTGCCACACACAGTGGTGTGTTGAGTGTAGACGGGCCAATATGCTTGAGCAGTTATGTGAAAAATGATAGCATGTCAGTCAGAATAACGTCTCACTAACTTACAAGAGACTAATTATATTTATTGAGGTCATTTTTGCCTTGGGCAATACATGTCCCAGAGTTTGTAAAAAGCTGATCGCCTCCACTCTAGACCCTGTTAAAACTATGCTATAAAAGAACCTTAATTTTTGCCTGCATGTTTCTAAGATACACTGGGTTCTGGCTTTTTAATCTTAGCTTCAAGCCTTCTTGGTATTTCCCCTCTCTCAAGAATTGCAAAACTTTAGTTTTTCTTTTTTGTATGCAAATGTATGTGCTTCCTAAGTGAGCATTGTAGATTCTTTATTCCCATGATTCTTCATCTTGAAGTCAGAGAAAACTTTGCTCAGTGAATTAAATGCGCCTGTTCTTCCTTTTACTTCTTTTTTTTTATTATTTGGCTGGTATTAGACAGCAATATGGGAATGTTAGGATCATACCCTGATTCAACTCATACCCTGAGTTGAAAGGGGGAAAAGCAATGTCAGTCCCTGGCCATGGCCCCCTGGCATGCCTTTTCCAGCCCCTGTGCTCCTGGAGCTATAGGCTCTGTGGCTCTTTGAACCCTAGCCATAATGGATGCTTGGTGCTGATGCTGAGGTCACAGAACCACAGAATCCTAGAATATCCTGAGTTGGAAGGGACTCAAGGATCATCGAAGTCCAGCTCCTGGCCCTGCACAAGACACCCCAAGAATCACACTATGGGCCTGAGAGTATTGTCCAAAAGCTTCTCAAAACCTGTCAGGTTTGGTGCCATGACCACTCTCCCTGAGGAACCTGTTCCAGTGCCCAACAACACCAACCAAAGGGTGAAGAATCTTTTCCTAATACCAAACCTGGAGACAAGTTCATGCCATTCCCTCATGTCCTATCACTGGACAAGAGACAAGAAACCTGCCCCTGCACTTCCCCTCATGACGAAGCTGTAGACCACAATGAGGTCTCCCCTCAATCTTCTCTTCTCTATGCTGAACAAGCCAAGGGACCTCAGCCACTCCTCATATGATTTCCCCTCATCCCATCGCCATGGGTGGCCTGGATTAAAAAGGTGTGGAGGCAGCAATGTTGGTGCCCTGCTGTGATCCCCTTGGCATGACTCTCCCAACCCTTAGTCCAGTATTAAACACAGCATGATATGTAGGAAAAGGCAATGGTGGCTTATAAAGTGTAGACACTGCATGCATCCTAGCACTGTATTTGCACAACAGTGTGGGATACATTAAAGGGAACATGGAAAATATCTACCTCTAGTATGTTTGCATCCATGTGAAAGAAGAAAGGGAGTCTGGTTTCCATTCCATGGAAACCTACATCAGACTGTAGTTTAGGGAAGTGCACAAACATACAGAGACTTGGAAGCCTTTAGGTTATTGAATACTGGTTTATGATTAGACTCCTCCAGGACTTCTCTTGTGAGCCCTCCAAACAGAAAGACTAATTCAAACATCTGCATCTCCCAAAGCTCTCCATTTTTCTGTGCATCTTTCCCAGAGCCACTTTGCCTGGCTTCTTTTAACAGGGCTAAGGAAAGTCACCCTGACAGTGGGAAAAGCTGTCTCTCCTCCATTTTTGTAATGATCCTGTCCAGCACTAGACAAGGTAGCAGACATACTTTGTCTGAGGCTGCACATATAAAGATTATTTTCATAAGGGTTTTCTGAAGCCTAGCCCTCTGTTGGTTAAGGTGGAATTATTCACCCAGACATTCCAGGAAGCAGTTAGATCCTAAATGAATTTTGACATAATTTATCTCCCCAAATCTTTCCTTGCCACCACAGAACATTATTTTGGGCATTCTCAGACCCACACGCATAAAATATTGATTCATGACGGGAGATGCCTATCAATTTCCTCAGTTGGAATTACTTGTAGTAGCTAGGAATATTTTAGGTCAGGTCTTCCAGTACTATTCTTTATCTGACTCCAAATACCAAGTGCAGTGCACAGCTGGGAGTGGGGAAAATAAAATACCCAATCTCAGAGAAGTTATTTCTGAAAAAACTTTTCTAGCTTTTAAAATAAGGATGCAAGCAGATATATTTGGTTATGTCCTGGATGGAGTATTTTTCTGCATAACAACTCTATCTATGTAATATTTTAGTTACTCATCCAAAACAGAAATATGGAGAACCAGACACAAAGGGATAAACAGACACAAAGGGTAATCTTGGGATTCAGGACTCTTGATCCTTGCAATGATACATTTTGTACCAGTCCTGAGAAGTTGATCTTTTCGTATAGGTACATGTACATGTCTGCTTTAGATGTCTAGAGGAGTTTTTCATTTAAGTGATAAATATAGGTAAACTGAAGCTAAAGGTTTACATATGCACATGGAACTGAAGTCTATTGCATACAACTGAGAGGCATGACCTACATTCCTCACATATTTTGGGCAATTTTTCCAGGTTCTCTTCCATGTATCACAAACCCAGCATTTATTTTAAGATCTATGTTAACAAAGCCACTGCTTGGTGAAAGAAATATTTACTCTTTCTCTAAACTAGAATTTCTCTCCAATGTCAGAAAGAGCCAAGGGCTAAAGCAAGCAAAAGTTAATCCTGAACTCATGATAGCTGCTTTATGTAAGATACATATATCTCCTTACTTTGAAGTCTCATAACATGGCAAAGCTAGAAAAGGCAGTTTTGACTCAGTGGAAAATACTGTTACCTATATTGTCTCAACAGACCATAAACCATGTACTAAAGCAACTGCATTTTTAAACAGAAAGGTGCTGATGTTGCGTTCCATTGTGTTCTACATGTATTCTGTAAATATTTTCTCATTGAACATTATGTTTCTGTACTCACAGCTAGCGACACCTCTGACTTACCAAGAGACAGGGGATTACAGCAGTCAGCTTCAATGAAGTACAGAAAGACTTTCTGACAAAACTCGAGATTTACTGTCTTACAGGAGTATGTGACATACAGAAAATAGGTGGCAGTGTGTGTAACACCCAGGCCTGGACCTACTGCTGCAGCTCCACCAGTAATGAATTTACCTTAACCTCATCACCACTTGAGCTTAACCCCCTGTAGCTGTAAAACCTGAGGTGGATACCCTTTCTTAGTAGACACAGTTTTTCTTATGACCTATTACAGTTTCCTCACTGCCGCTTGATGTTACCTGGTCAGCTTGCAGGGTACAATGAATGCTTACCATATCCTTGGATGGATGCAGGACACATTTTACTCCAAGCAAAACGAGCTTGTTTCTGCACCACGCACAGTTAGGCCCCTGTTTAGGATCTGCATGTTTCTGCAGGGGCTCAACTTCAGCACGGTAAACTCAGGAAGTGTTCAGCGACACCAACTCCCCGGATAACCCCTCCCTCCTGTTTGCGCTGGGGGCTGGCAGGCTGGCAAGCAGAACCTAAGTCCATGGCTGTGAAGGACTTTCCCTGGCTCCGTACACAAGCCAAAGGGAAGTACTCTTACCTGTGTGTACAAACATGTGCTTGACGTAGTTCTGTTTGGCGGTGAAAGTCTTGTTACAGAGAGTGCACTCGTAAGGCTTTTTTTCGCCTTGCCCACCTGCTGTGCTGTGGCCCGCAGATGGGGCCAAGGGCTGTGGGGCTGGCAGCTGGGCAGTAAAGGTTGACAGGCCGGGCTGGGACACTGTCACAAACTGTGTCTGTTGGCCAGCTAAAGGCTGGGGCAGGCTGAAGAGAAAAGGCTTAGGGCCACTGCCAGCAGACTGCGTGGTGAAAAGGGCAGGCAGGTAGGTGTTGCCAGCTGTGCCAATGACCTGAGTGTTGCTGGTCAGAGTCAGTGGCATCCTCAGATTGCTGGTGAGGGTTTCTGTCTGGCGTAAGTAGATCTGTGTGGTTGGCAATGGTTGGGCAACAGTTGTGTTGACAGAAGGCTGCAAAGCCCCCTTTTCGGTGCTGTTATTGACTGTGAGCACTTTGCTGTCCATTTCAACGTCATTGCTTCTCTCTGGGGAGGAAGAGTTGGCATCTACATGTTGCTGCTGCTGCTGCGGCTGAGTGCCATCAGCAGGGACGTCATTTTGATCTGTTTGAGAGGGTTCTTGCTGCCCATCCCGGCCCAGACCAGCCATAAACTGCTGCTCCATGGAATCAGGCTCAGTGCCAATGGAGGAACTGACTCCCGAGTCAAAACTCTCCCCTTTGGGCTCACTCTCAGTGCCTTCTGCTTGGTCAGTGTCCTCAGTGCATTCCTCAGACTCATTGCGCTCAAGGATCTGCACCCTCTGTTGGCCGTAGTAGTCATAGTCATCCTCCATCTCCTGCTTAATATGGATGTTGCCCATCAGGGTCTGAATTCGGACAGGGCGTGGCTGCTTGCGGCAGTGTGTGGTCTCTGGAGTGGTGGAGAGGTACCGCTCCATCTGCTGCGACCGCTCATGGATCCGAGTAATCCAGCTGGGGTCTTCTATGTGATGGTCCCTGGGGAGTCCCAGGGCCGTTTCATGGTGGCTGACCACAGCTCCACTGTAAAAGGAACGCTCCCCGCTGCCATTTTGCATGGAACAGGCGTAGAGGGCTGAATAGATCCTGTCCACACTGTGCTGTGAATGGCTCTGCAGGTAGCCAGACTCTGTGTCGGTGCTCTGCCCCGAGGTGCCTGATTCGGGGGTTCCTCTGGGTGTCTCTTGGCCAGAATCCTGAATCACCGGGTAGACGTCTCCCACATTTTGTGAGACAATCCTTGTGCACTCGTCAATCACAGTCTTGATCTGCAGGATGCTGGCGGCTGTGAGGATTTGGAGGGCCTCCGATTGTGAGACCCGCAGCACCCCGCTGTACATGAAGTCAATGAGCTTTTGCACAGACTGGACTGACACCACTGAGGGGATCTCGATGTCACTGTAGCCCAGCAGCAGCTTGTCCTGGAAGAAGGGGCTGCCAGCCGCCAGCACGCAGCGGTGGGCGCGCAGCATGCTCCCGTGGATGCGGACCGTCACGTCACAGAAGTGGCCACGGTTGCGCTGCTCGTTGAGGGTCTCGAGCACAGAATTGCTGAAGTTGTGAAGGTTGATGCTATGAATGCGCTCTGTCATCCCCTTGCAACTGATGTTACCTGGGGCAAAGCAGGTGACAAAAACAAACAAGAAAGAACAGAGTGAGTCTTGTCCTCTGCAGGGCCCTGTCCTCACAGTGAGAGCCCTGGCGAAGGTGACTGCCCACTGTGTAAACACAACTGATTTTCCACAACTGGAAAAATCACACACAAAGTCTTCGGTAAGAGGACATCATTTTTGTAAGCCTACAAGTAAACTTGACTACTCATTTGCAGAAGCTCAAGTCCTGAATTTTTTAACAAAACCAAATGAAGACGGGTGTAGATGGGCCTGAATTCCAATGACACTCCTGGGCCTTCGACTTCCTATCAGTTTATCTGGCTTTATAAAGCTTAGAGCCAGCCAATTGTAAACACTGAGCACACAGATTAAAGCTGGATTTTAAGCTTTGGATTGGAGCTATGCCAGAAGAGATCAGAATCTTACTTTAACGACCCTAAGTTGTTAATGCAAAGAGTATATACGAAAATACGATTTGTATCTAGATTGGTATTTTAAGGAATTTAGATCCTGTGTTTCACAGTACAGCTACTTGTATCAAAAAAACTGGCAGTCACTTTGTAAAATCCAAATCTGGTTCAAGATTTAGGCTGTAAATGTTCCTAAAATCCCACGCACAGTTTTGTCTGGGGTTGTGGTTTAGAACATTTGCTACCCAATAGTGACAAACAGTCCTCTGAAAGAACCCAAAGCAAAAAGTTAACATGAGCTGTCCCCTTTTTAGCATATCCCAAGTTCTGACTTGCACCAGAATGCCATCATATAAAAACAAATGTTCTCCTGCTGTTATTTACTTGACAGAAACTGGAAAATTACAGACATTTACTCCAAGGAAGATTTTGTCTTAGTTTGGCTGAATAATCTAAATAGAGAACAGTTTAGAAAAGCATCTAGCCAGTTTGGGTACAGAGCCAATATCATCTTCAAAATTAACTTTTATAAGAGACTGAAAAGAAACTTCTTAATCTCTCAATCCACCGTTCCCTATCTTCATCTTGCTTACTTTGGTTTTAATGCTTTCCCATTTCCTTTCTTGTTCTCAACCAAATTTTCATCTATTTAGATTTTGACAGGCAGAAACTATAGTTTTGCCTTTTAAATATGAAGAATCAAGTTGAATAGTGAACAAATAAAACATTATTAATAATTTTTTTCTCTTAGCATTTGTAGTACATGCACCACCTCGGTTCCTAGAAAAGTAGACAAAGGAAAGCTGTCACCGCTAGTATTACAGGCATTTTGCCTTGAATATTCCCACCAAAGCTACAACCCCTCTTGCCACAATTGCTTGTTAATGTGTGAGCATCCAAAAGTAAAATTTGGTAAGCAACTGTGAGTAAATTAAAGCAGCTTATTGTCACAGTCTAACAAATATAGAGCGCAAATAAACAGCATTTAAAGCAACTGAAGGGCATATATGTGCCTTTTAGCACAACAATGCTCCACCTTGAGGAGTGCTTTACACCTCATACACAGGCCATAGAACACTACTCACTGCAGTTTGCAGGCAAATGTGGTGTCCTCCCTGTTCTGCCTTTTTCTTCCCACTTAATTCACTGCTGGCATCTCAGGCACTCTCTGTTCTGGTGATTCAAAGAGAAACCACCTCGGACACAGGTGGTTGTTTTAATTCTCTGAAGTAGCTCACGATAAAAGGGAAGGACAAAGGTCAGGAACTGAAAATCACAACGGGGCCAAGCACCTGAAGAAGTCTGATGTTAACAGACTTAAACCAACCTGTACCAGAAGGATACTAATTTCCATGTGTGATTAGCACACTGAGGGGATGCTTACATAGCAGTAACAAGCACCATGATGGAGGTTGTGAAATACAACCTCCGTCTTGTTCATAGGCTTAGCCAGAGACCTGGGTTTCTTCCTCTGATGAGACTGACCACAGGACTGGAGAAACACCTTAGAAAATGGGAGACTTTCCTTCAAGGACATTGCAACTATTATTACACAACATAATGTCCAGGAGATACGTATTTCCTCCTCCTTCCAAACAGAGTAATTCTGCAGAGGCCTCTGGGGCAGTTTCAGATGCTTCCCTTCCCAACATGTCAGATCATGCAAGAATCCAAAATGTATTTATATAAAAAGTCAGAATCCTTGCGAAAAGTTTGTACCCGTGGGGCAACAGAAGGGTGGAGAGTTAATGATAAATAGGAGACACCTCTTTTCAAAACCTATTCAAGGCCATAGCAAGTGACTGTACAGCTACCCAATTATGTCCGTCTCTTTTTGAGTAGTATCAGTGACTACTTGGTTTGCTCCCCCTTTTCACAGAAACATGTCTTTATGTTCTGCTTTGTCAGATGACATATTTGATAATAAATATGCAGCAGTCTAACCCAATAACCCAAAAATCCTACCTTCAACATGAACGACGTGGAATATTCTACACACACCAGAGATGCTACAGACAGGTAGCATCTTGATTTGAGCAAGGGCAAAGAAATCTACTTTGTTCCTATGCACCTTGGCAGATAAATGAATTTTGTGAGTAGAATTCTGAAAAATGCATCCTCAGGACAACTCCTTTCCAGAAAGGTGTGATATACATCACAAGACTGGATGACTTCCTGGGAAAGTGAGTTCTTTCACTTACCCACAAATCATGTATAGAAAGGAGAAAGGACAAGGTTCACCTGTAAGTTTCAACAGACCTTCCCAGGTCCTGGCTGTGGGAATCAAGAGTTATGTAGCCACAGTGTATTTGGTCCTCAGCTAACTTGATGAAGACAGGCAGCTGGGGTTGCTCACAGCTACAGAAAAGACATTTGTATGCATTTCTGAGAGTGATGTGAATCGTTCTGCTGTAGGAACTGATCTAGGATGTACCTTGCAGTATAAGGGCTGCTCTGAAAGCAAATGGAGTCACTTCATAAACGGCATAAATTTTTTGTTGCTATTGGTATAACAGAGTTTGCCTTTAAAAAATCCTCTCATTGTTGGAACATCTACCACTTCTTCAACTGAGAAACAACTGAAATTTACTCCTTAAGGAAATAAAAGGAAGGGTCGGCGAAAGAGACACACAACAAATGGTAAAAAAAGCAAATACAGATTTTGAGAATGATTTTTCTAGGCCACCTTCCTTAGCACTCAACAATGTAAACCGTATCTACCCCAAATCCAGAAAACCAAATAATTTACAATAGTGTCATAGAGACTACTACCCAAGCCACATCAGTATAAAGAGCAGTTTTAACAAATTCCAGAGACTGGTCTGTAGCAACACCTGCTGTCCCATTCAGGTCCTATCCCTCTCTGCAGGAAGCTGGATCCAGATCCAAGTTTTGTGGTTGACCCCTACTTTATGCTGTTCTAAGCTGAAACTCCAAAGGTGATGTTCCCCAAAAAACATTGACTTGCCAATGTTGGTTTGATTCTAAGGAAATGCCACATTCTGACAAAGACTCCTAGAGCCTTGGACAAGCCAGAAAGTGTGTCAGCTCTTCACCAGGCCCAGCTGCACACACACACACCCACACTCACCCACACTCACCTACTCGTCACTGCACAGAATGCCCAGCTCAGGAAAAAGACTCCTGTCTTGGGCTCTTCTCAGGCCTGCCACTCTTTTAAACTCAAAACAGTGGGAAACTTTCTGTGAAATTCAAGTGGTCTTTGTCAAGTACTCCCTCCTTTTTTTTTTTTTTTTTGTCCAGTAAACATGATGTAGAGATCCCAATGGACTTATTCTGAGAAACTCCTGTAAAATGGTTTTGTCCCTTTTCTGTGAAGTAAGTTCTGATTGGAGGGGCATTCACAAACCTTATAGGAAAGAATGGGTGTGAAAATGCAAAGGCCATTCTTACCCAGATGGGCAATGAATAGGCATTTGCCAGTTTGAAAAAAAAAAAAAAGGGGCAGGAAAA
>VZRZ01006181.1:3079159-3095412 GCA_013398175.1 Climacteris rufus | reverse complement strand
ATTTGCAATTTTGAAAAAAAAAAAAAGGGGCAGGAAAAAAAGAAAGGAAAAAAAGCCCAGACAACTGCACAGATTATGCACATTTGAAATCCTCCTGGGATACAATTTGAAGCTGGCATGGCATAAAGGTGAAACATATTACTGTGCAACTTTGCAAAAAAAGCTTCATTTGCCCGTATGCAAATGTACCGATTAAACTGTCAGGCTATTCACAGAAACATGCATGGAATTCATCCTCAACTAGTAAGAAGGAGCAAAACGTGGATGGGAAAGGAAAAAACTTTTGTTGTGCAATACATGACTGAATGCTTAGATTAGTGTTTCCCTGAATCTCACCCACCCCTCCTGCTGACTTTTATGCTATGGGCATTCAAAAGAAAGTAGGTTTTACCATGACAATAACAATGACAAGCTCTCCAAGTACAGTACCAAAGGGGAAGGCAATGGCAGAAGGAAACAGCAGGCAGTGGACTCTTGGAAGATGCTATAGAAAATGTGGAAGTGCAGCAGTGAGGTACATCAGGCATGGCCTGAGGCAGTTTTCTATTTGCCAAAGTTACCATACACAGACCTACATAAAGCTAGAAAGTTACGGCTCGAAAAGTGATTTTCTTTTTGCCAAAGCCATAAAAAATCACCCCCAGAAAACATGTGATGTAGTAGAACTAAAAAAATGTACAGACTACTGAAGACTGCAGACCAAATGCAAAAGGATATGTTGTACATTTGAAAATGCATTTAGTAAGGTGTTTTTGTACAGCCACTAGATGTCCCTTTCTGCAAAGCCAATTGCTGAAATTTTTAACGCTCATAAGAGAAGGATATAAGAGAATTTGATTTTCTCTAGTGTCTTGTAAAATCACAGTATCTCAAAGCTCATTGCACAGTAATGACAACCATTTCTAGAAACACAGTGGTGATGAATCCACCACAGCTACTGTAACTCAGCAGTAGCTCAGTGCACAGCCTTCACCTGAAGCAAAACTGCCTAGGATGCTGTAATCCAAGCTTTTTTGGAAACTTACTGTGTGCTCTTTCCCAGGAATTACTATCAGAGTGAAACCCAAAGGCTGTGTCTTGCTTTCATACTTAAGGGGAATAGAGAATAATTGTCTTATATCCTTGAAAACTGATGGCCTTGCTGAGACAGATATAGATTCAGTTTCTGTCTCAATCTTCTGCAGTAGTATTTAGAAAATTGGCAATCCATTTCACTGATGTCTCACTTCGAGAACTAGCTTGATATTTTAGCCTAGTTTTTCTTCCTGACAATCTTCTCAAACCTTGCATTGAGAATACACACCTGGAAAGATAGTGGAAAAGTTGGAGGTGTTGTATCTTGTACAGAATATGGTCTTTTTATGTTCTTATTATCAAAATGACAAGTGCCTCCCTAGTTGCGGAACACCCTGGGCTAAGACAAAGATGTAGAAGTTAGGCTTGGTAGGTGGCCTTCCTGCTTCTGGAGCTGTTTCCCTGTGCATCACTAATCCAGCCACAACAAACCTAAGTAACCTGCTGCTGCTGGACACAAGCAGTATCATCTAGTCCTTACTCTCTTCCTCTACCATGTGTGGTTTTGGAAATCTCTAATTTTCAGTCTCCACACCAAGTGTTGATGACCACAGCCTCCTGTTTGTATCAAAAGGATGCATTAGGCTCTTCAGACAGTCATCTAGTCTACTCCTTTTCCTCATGTGGGAACAATTTACCTATATCTCTTCAGAAATTCATCTACCGTGTTTGCAAAAACAACATTGTGGATTTCCACCCCTCCCCAGACAGACTGTCTACTATCTCTCTAGCAAGAAAGATTTCTTAGTATTTAACTTTGAAACTGATTACTCATCCTTTCCCCCAACAGACAGGGAGAACTATTGTCCACTGTCTACTTTATAGCACTCACTCATACACTGGAAGGTGTCTTACTTTTCTTCTTTAGACCTATCTTTTCTAGAAAGTACAAACTCAGGTCTCCAAATCATCCTAATTGGTTATAGGTATTATTATCTTCTTCCATCTTCTATCCAGCTTGTCTTTCTTTCACTTAAAATGCAGCCCTAAAGTGAATAAAGTACTCCAGCTGAGGGAGGTGAATGAAAGAGTTGCCTATATATCATTGTCTGTGATACTCTTTAAAGACTTTACAGAATAAATAACTCCAAGCAAACAAAGCCCTGTTATCAAAACAGATTTTCCTTTAGAAAGATATAATTCAGTAAAGAATCCTTAAGTTGGAATGAAAATCTCAACTCCTTCATAAAGACAACAGTTCAGTGGAAATACAGCATTTCCATCCCAACATATGAAAGCTACTATAGCCCCGTAATTTCCATAGGAAGTTCCCATTTCCATACATTAGTGTCTTGTATTCCAAACTTAGCACTGTAATAATCATGGCTGCTTTCTTCAGCTCCAGTGACCTGATTTATCCCAACTGATAAAGTTTTATTTTCTGCTGTTATCAAGTTAGTCACTCTAAAATAAAACTGGATTAACAGAGCAAAAGTTCCTACATAGTGTTTCCATATACAACATTAATCCTGCATCAGCTTCCAACTCTCTGGGACCAGTTTAGTGGAGTAACATTTCTTCCACTCAAGGAAGTGACCAGAATTCAAATCCTGAAAACCTGGCAGTGTCTGACTTATCAGTATATCTCAAAGATGCTGGAGAGACCAATTCAGCCACTCCTGCTCAGACTGATTATTCTGAATATTTGGCCTCATTCTAAACTGGGGCCTGCAAGAGGAAAAGCTTATATGGAGTTTCAGGAACACAGAAGAACATTTGTATCCTCAGCAGGAGATCTGACCAGGAGTAGCCCTTGCTTTCTGTTGCTTTAAAGGTTTGCTGGAGTTTTCACCCAATCATCTGCTTGAACATCTTGAAAATCAGTATCTCCTTCTATAATATCTATCCAAAACAAACACCAGATGACACTACACAAATTGCCCTAACCCTACCAGATTGTTGTTAGAATCAAAATATGTAGCAGTCTACATTTAACAGGAAGTACTGTATTTTTACCAGCACAACATCTATTAATGTGTCAGTAATACACTCTATGGAGGAAAGAATCACGGCGTTCTGAAAGCTGTCAAACTTCTCTAAATTTCAGAGCTAATAACTACATTTGTTTGAAAGACAGAAATGCATGCACACACAAACACAACCTTACTTTCCCAGCAGAAAACACACCGAGGAGACAGCAAATAAGAAAGAGTTTGCTTAAACTTTTTTTCAGGAGACTTTTTCTGCAGACTAGAGAACGTTCAGCAAATTTCCTATGGATGATTTCTTCAGTTAATTGCCCTGTCCTTTCTAGCATTTACCGAATCATGAGATATCCACCTTAGATAAAACTGAAGACTAAACCATAGGTGTTCTGTGCATAAAATGGCTTTTATATCCAGTGGACACAAATCCTCAATGCTGAGCACAAAAGCCTCTATTTCAGCCTACATGCCTGGGGGGCAAGCAGGGAGTCACCTTCCTGGGCTTGCCTGACACACCTCGGGAGGCGTTGTCGGCACTAATCCTGTTTGCTCTACAATCCACAGGTGGCAATCTGTGCCTCTGTTTGCTCCACGCCTGCAACAAGGACAGCATCATGCACTCAATCCTGCAGGACCGCCCACCTCAAGTAATTTTAATAGGTTGTTTTGCATTCCTTGGATAAAGGACACTACAGAAAGACCAAGAATTAACTGCACAGATCTCTGCAAATTTTGTTCTCCAGGCTTACAAAAAAGAAGTTTTCATCTTGAACTGCTCTAGTGCCTTAATTCCTCTATTCCTCTTTATGGTCAGCATCCTACTTAAAATTGTAAAACACATCAACCTGGCTCCAATTCATAGAAAAGTGGGGACCAAGGGCTTCAAAGTGGTACAGCACATTCAGCTATTTTTAAAGAGATGTATTACATTGTTAGCCAGGTAATTTACTTCTCCCACTTTCAATCCAGTCTGTATACTTGCTATTTTAGAAATTCCAAAGATACTTTAAAGAGGGTATAGGCAAAAGTCATTATTTGTTCCTGGGGTCCAGTCCTGTATACCTCCACATTAAACAGTGGCACACATATACACTCAGGCTGTTTATCTCAGTTCCTCTCTCAGACCTTGTCTGCAGACCCTCTGGTGCTACAGCCATGCCATCGTATCCCCCTGGCATAGACACGGACGACATTGATGGGGGATACTTCTCCTGTGGGTAACTATAACACCTCCAAGCAAGACGTATGACATTACCAGAAGTAGCCCTGGAGCTGTCATCACAGCTGCAGTAACAGGGATTTCAACAGGCTGGCCATGTCACCACAAGGATGGTAATTCCCCTGTCCCAGTCTGTTGTAACTCATTTACGCTAGTAAAATATAAGCTCACCCAGTAACATTTTAAAGCTCTGTTTTAAAATGTAAAGGGAGAAAACTGCACAACTGCCCTCTTAAAATAGGAAGCAGAGAAAACATCGTCTCCACATGATGGCACCATTTCCTAGGACGAGAAATGACGCTGTGCTCATCCCTTCTTCAGTAGGGAACATTTTCATGTTCTACACGAAAGCTGTTTCCACCACACTCATTTGTTCCCTTAGAGCTCATGCACGATCCTGCCAAGCTCCAGCATGGTCCAACTGTTTTAATTTGCTGTAAGTTTATGGCAGTCTGACTCTTTAAAAATCTAGGTGCACCTATTGCTAGTTTTACTTCCCAGTGCCAGGTGCTGTTACTCGGAGCACATGTTGCACTGGGGACCCACAGCAACAGATTCACTGAACAGGGAAGGGCTGAGATGGGCCAACAGTGCTGGTGTGAGCACTGCCAACTCAAACCAAGAATCGGGGGATGCTTCTTGGAAAAAAACTCCACAACTTCTTGCAAAATGTAGGCAAACAGGGTGATTTGTTTTGCTGTTCTATGGTCCTGATGAAAAATTTACTGTAGTTCTTAAGAATACCTCCACCTGCTTTAAGAGCTTTTGTTTAAATCCAAATAGTGTATTTCAGACTGAATACCCACAAGACAAGTTGATAAGGATTGTTTTTGGTTGTCTTGCTGTGGAGGACTATATAAGCCTATATCCTCTCTCAGAAACATTGTTTAGGGAGGAGAAGGGGCTGGGGTTGGAGGTGGGAGCTGAGTCTGGAGAAGAAATGAATTAGAAGGATAATAGGTGCAAATATATTAAAACATGTCTGCGAAAGAGACAATTGCTATTCCATTCACCCTGTATTGTTAGGTTTTTCCCCCAGGCAGAAAGACAAGGAGGAAAAGCTTATCAACCTGAGTGTGGTTAAATACAGTAAGCCTGAAAGCTTGTGGGCTTTGGTTAAAAGGAAAATATAGATTAAAACCTCTTAAGGTAATTACCTGTTTAGAAGGTTTCTATTCAAGCTAGAATCCTCTACAGGGAGTGTTTGTAGCAGTCTGTTAGGAAGAGGGTGCAGCTACTGGTTGAGTTTTGTAGGAGAGCCTGTGGAAGAGCACTGCTTATATCTTCCATGATTCCAGAAAAAAGCCTTTCAATGTAGGAGATTTTCTTCTGGTCACAGAACTATGGTTGATGGGAGAAACAAGGGATGGATGAAAAACTGTAAATGCCAGTCCTCAGGGCTGAGAAAAGGATTCTTTTATCTCTTCCAGTGACTTTGTCTCAGCCCTGAGTAGAGGAAAGCTATCACATGAAAATGCTAGATTTTATTTGGTTATTTTTTCCATTTGTCTTTTTTATCTACTAGTGAAAGGGTAATTGTTAACTAGTACAACTGGGTGCTTTGGTGAATATTTCAACTTAGAAATATCGTGAGACAGATATTCATACTGTTTTGGACTGTGGCTTCTTTATTTTCAGTTTATGGGATGAGTGTGCAGGCCTGCTTATAATTCAGATTTAAATATCATTGGGAAACAGCACATGCTCATGTCTAGGATACTGAAGGCCACAGGGAATGTTTCTGTCCTCAGTGAGACCTCTGCAATCTCTGGGAGCAGACTTATTTCCAAAATCACCTACTTAGTTTTGATAGGAATAGAAATGTATGGCAGAATGCTTTAAACTGATAAATCAAGGCAATAAGCAAGAATACAGCACTCCTGGGTGGCTTGATAAAATCAGATGGATCTCTAGCATAAAATGTACATTGTCAGTTCCAATGCTTCCCCCCACTCCCCAGGGAAAAGGCCCTGGAATTACATGTATACACAAGCATACAGACACCAGCAGGTGATACTAATGTAGTGCATGAGAGTTATTTCTCAGGTCTGCCTTCAAGCACATTCTACCCTCTACTCATCCAAGAACACTAGAGATAGCATCTGAGAGTCTTACTTTTGAATACAGTTAATATGCCCTGTTTTGAAATGCAGCATAGGATCAAAGCACAAGGTATTTTTGTTAAAGTTGACATGGTTGCCCACACAGGCATGAAACTATGAGGAGAAGTCCCTTTCTCTGTTTTTATTTCCTGTATCATACCCCGTTTCACACAAAAATTGCTACTTTGTGGGTTTTTTCTCTATCTATGTAACATCAATAAATTACACGTTATCACTCCTATCATCTAGTTATAAAGAGCCTTTCAAGATTTTTAATAGAGGCACAATATTGCTACACTTACATTTTCACTGGTTAAGAACGTAAAAATAGCTGTTGTGAGATTACTCTTAATTTATACTACTTCTCTCTCGTGGGCTTTCAAGAAGAAGCTTTTCACCACATGTCACAGATTGATACAGGGTACATACTGCACATCCCAGCCAGGCAGAGATCCTTTCAGTGTTTAACACAGCAAAGCTGGGATGACTAGGGGTTCTAGGATTTGTTTATCTTTTTTTTCATAGGTGCAGTTGAGTTCTCAAGGAGCTATTTGTGCTGACAGATTAACCAGAGATCCTGAATTCTCTTTGTACTTTATTTCCTGGGTGGTAAATGTGTAAGACTAGATCTCATGTTATTTTAGCCTTGTGAATGACTGCATGGACAACGAAAACAGTCACAGGAAACATAAATGAAGAGATGGCACAATGGCATCTCTCTAGAAACAACAGCACTTGGTGTCCTTGGGAATCCAAACGCATGGCACCAGCCAGGACACACCGCTGTGGTCTCCAGGCAAACACCCCGATGCAAATGAAGTTTAGTGACATTCTGGTGGCTTACAAATGACTTTCACCCATGGAGCAGATCAAACATCACATTTCTTGTGAACATGATTTTCCCCCACAACACCTCCTAGCACACTTCATAAACATTGGTAGGTGGTATTAAACAGTCCCTTGGTTTTATGTTTCAGGTTCTCTCTCAGTACCATGTCAAGGCTTCAGCTCAAAAAAAAGGTTTGAATGAAAGAGCTCCCTTTGTTCAGCTGTTCAGCAGAGAACAGTGCAAGAATTGTTTTGGTTTTCCCTTATTTGAATACTGGTTTGGCCATACCTTGTTCTAAAGTTACTGAGGGGGATCACAGCACAAATATTACATGGCTACTTTACCACAGGTAAACAAAAGAGGAGAAAGTAACTATGCAAAAGAGGAAAAGAGCAAAAAGCTTCAATGCTGAACAGATCACAGTGGTGAAAAGGAGCAGGAGGCGACCAAGTATGTTTTTACACCTGTAACTTTGGAGCTGTGTAGTTGCAACAAACCAGGCCAATAACAAACCAGTCAGTGTTTCTCAGTGCAGGGAAGGTGTCTCCCTGTAGCACACAACGGACTAACCAAGAGAGATGCAAGCACGAAGCTACATAGCATTTTAACAACCCACAGTAAGACTAAAGGAGATGTAGATGTAGCTGCTTTACTTTCCTTCAAGCAAGAGTCACCTGTCAAACACTGAAGTGTTCCTCTGAAGACATACTAGGGAAATGGTACATCTGGTTTAGTCTTCTCACCCAATTAGGACAGAGGAGATGACAGCAGTAGCATGTATGGTTAAGACATGAAATAACAATGATCGGCATGATTATGTTTGACATCTTTCAAGCAGATCGCAAAGTGACAGTTTTAGTATGTGCAACTTAGAGAAGAACAACTATTAAAAGGGAAAAAGAAGAGGAAGTTAGTCAGAAAGAGTCTGAAAGGAAAAGATAAGGAAGTAAAATCCATAAGATCAGCAGGGAGGTGGCCTTAATGACACTTTAATAGAGTCCATATGCATATCTAAGGACAACAACAGAAAAACGAGGAAGTAGAAAATGCTACAGTGGTTAAACAACAAGGTATAAGAGTTCATTAAAGCTGAAAATCTATTCTTCCAAACATGGAAATCATGCCCAAGTGACATTAATAGAACTGAGCATAAACTGTAGCAGACTAGATGTAAAACAAAGATTAGGTAGGGCAAAGAGGAAATTTAAAGAAAAACTCACTAAAGGCATAAAGACAAATACTGTAATAAAACACTATTTAAACACATCAGAGAAAGTTTACAGAACAATGACTGATATCTATGAAGTGCTGCAGACTATGTGGATTGATAGATTAGGTAGGCAAGTAGTAGTGTCAGTGTGTTAACTAGACTACTACCTATGAAAGCAGTAAAGGTAATCAAAGAGGTTACAGAAAGTCTGCAGTGGAACTGACATTATTGCTTCAATTTTCAAGATGGGGTGTGATGGAAGAAGGTAAGTTAACTCAAGCAGAGAAAAGGAAAGCACTGCTCTGGAGACTCCTTAAAAAAAAACCTCTTCAACCCAAACCAAACACAAAACCCACATACCAAAACAGACAAACAAAACCCCAAATATATAAAAAAAGTACTGGAACTCCTTAATACATTGAACAGTGATAGATATTCTTACAGTATTCATCATGTCATGAGTGAAGCAGTTGAAACATTCAATATACAAAAGAAGGATTTACTGGAAGACTTTCAACTTAAGGAACAGTAATTAAAATCTTGGAGGGGGCTGACTCTGAAGTCATGAACAAGTAAATTCAGACTGCAGACATCTTACTGAACATTTACAGTGTGTCTCAGTGGCTGCAGCATGACTTACAAACAGAAACACCACAGCATTACCAACACAGTCACCTCAAGAATGGAAGCTGTGAAACTGTAAAGAGGAATAAGCCATATTCTTTTCCCTGGTATTTAGAAAAGACAGATACACTGGGGAAGTATCTTAAACTTCTCCCCTGAAATCACAAAAGCTAGGAACTCAAATGGCAGTTTTAAACCAAAACTAAGATTATGCATGTGATCACTGAGAGTTCTTCAAATGGAAAGCAGAAAGAACAGCACTGAACACCACAATCTAGCATCAAGACAGTATTACAGGGTCATCAAACAAGAAAACCAGCATTTACAGTAATTAGACAAATTTTCAAAGGCATCTATATGTTACAAATGTAAGTGATTTATGCATCAGTGAAACTTAGGCTCTGAAGTCACACAGTTGCTTCTGAAAACACTCACTGGCTTCCTAACTGAAGTACCATATGCTATTAATCATTTCTCAAGAGAAGAAAAGCCCGAGAGACCAACCTGACAAAACTCACTTAGTGCACTGCTTAGGAATACAGAGACCAGTTCCTACCAGTAGTACAACATTTTACACCGCCAATTCTTCAGTGTATTGTGATGGCTTTTTCAAGAGGCAGGGTGGGCTTAACCTGTCATTTTACATACCTGTACTTGTACTTCCTTTTTTCTCTACACAACTGAAGCAACATATATCTGCTTCTATGAAAAGACAAGTCAGTCCTGACCGATATTTCTTTGATAATTTTACAAACACAAATACAAACACACAGGACACAGAAGCCACTTAAAACTTCACTAAAAAGCAGTTACTAAACAAAATTTCAAATGTTCTGCAAGATGAAAGTATAATTTAGTGTTGTGACATCAGTATTTGAGAATTATGGATATCCTTGCTTTCAGTTTAACTTTCTACAGAAAAGGCCTCTATCATTATTATTATATCATCTAAAATAGATATCTAAACATACATCATTTCTTAGGTCACCAAAAACAACCTAAAAATATTCAGCATTAGCTAAGACATGCCATACATAGATCAGGAAAAATACAGATGAAATTACTGTTGACATACTGCCTGCCTCTCTAAACAAGGAAGCTGGTAGAAACAGTGTCCCCCTCCTCTTCACTGAGAGTGGAGATCATTGGAAAGCTCCAGAGCAGTTCCTAGGGATTCACAGCCACAAATTTCCAGGGGGAGGGGGAAAATCATAAGGGCATGTAACCATTCTCTTCCTGCCACAGAACCTCAAAGAGAAACACAGGAAACCTAAAAGGTAAAGAGATGAGGCCAAGCCACTCTCAGCTCTATCCAGCCTCTATATTAGCCCCAGGCAAATCAAACTGGCAGATTCATGGGAAGGGAATGGTGGGTCCCTCTAGCTGCTCAAGAAAATGAAACCCCAGAGTTTCCATATCCAGTCTCAATGCTCTAAGGAATCCAGGAACCTCATGAGGAACCTCACAAGGTTCCCTGTCTGCCTTTCCCTGTCATGCTGGAAGGCTACAAAAATTAGAACTTTGAAGGAAAAAAAGCAAACACACTGCTTCAAAGTTCCCATCATGTGAAAGCTGAAAAATGCTGGAACTGGACCAAGTCAGCCACAGTACTTGAGCAACTAGGGGCAAAGAGTTCAGATATGGTCTATCACTGAGAGTGTTTATAAAGTGCATTCTAATTAATGCACAAAAACTCTCTGGTCCCTCGCAAAAATGTAATTTTAGAAAGTCTTCCCCTATTTCAACATCTTGCCAATGATTGTTCAATGGATTAAAAAAAAAAATATTCATGCCTTACTTTCCTCCTCAACTCATTCCTTACCAGAATCTCAGGTCTCTGCAAGAATTCCGTGTTCTCTAAAATCATAAAAATTGCTTCAGAAGTTTTTCCAGTGATTGTCCAACCTGCCTCTCAGTCCTGTGGAAACTCTTTGCAAAGATGTTGCTTTTGTCTTGTCTGGAACAAATTCCTTCACAGATGGACCATCCAATGTCTAAGAATAACTCTTTTAACTATCAATAGAGACAAAGAGATTCAGTTGCACTGTTCCCGTGGGATTCCTTTGAGTTTGGACACATCTGTTAAGATGCATACATCAGAGCTTGAATGAAGTTTTTGTCTGATTGTATCTTTGAGAACTCGTGAAAGTTTCTGCCAAAATGATCTTATCTCTTGGCACTTGCAAAACATATATAGTTGTAGATGCTTTCTGAAAGGCTCCTGAAATAAGTGGCCTATACAGACCAAACCAGTTTAAATTCAGCCAAGTCCTGATGGCCTTCTTCTCTCAGCAAAATCTTTAGAAACTTTACCTGAGGCTGTCCAGCCTTTGAACTAGAACCCTATGAACTCTATGCATTCTCTATTCATAAGCAAGGAAATATGTGGAAAAAAATGCAAATGGCACAAATCTCATATGCCTTCCTTGGCTTTTTTTAACCTTTCCAGAACCTGTGCTTGTTCTTGCAGCTTTTTGCACAAACACCTTTCTTCTGGGTAAGCAGCTACATCTGTTTGTGACAGCTGAGTAGCTAGAGGTGTAACTCAGCTGGAGTTCTATTGGCTCACTCTATCACTTAATTGCAAATCAATTCAAAGTGGTGCTTTTTATCTGCCAAGCCCTCCATGAAAACAGTTACCTCAGGAAGCACCTCTTCCTCTAACTTGTTTTTCCAATTGCATTGCATGAGTCAGCACTTCCCAAGACAGAAAGATATGGAACTGGATACAATGTGTCCCCCGTTCTGGATTCAGCTTCAAGGATTCATCTGTTCTGGAAATACAATGTTCAAATCCAGAAATATAGGACCCAGTCCTCCAAATGTGGGAAATAATACAATTTCATTGGGAATTAGTGACACCAGAAACAGCATGCAGAATGGGCTATGCTACAGAATTAAGCTTACATTAAGTTTTGCATCACATATGACTTTACCTAGTTTTTTTTTTTTTTCCTAAATATTCATATCAGTAAGGTTGGCATTCAGACTATTGCTTTAGGCTTTCTTCACCTCTGCCTTTTACAGCTGAGGAGCAGATGGCTATCATAGAATTTTTATTTCCTATGCTTGGAAAAAGTATTTTGATCTGAATCGTTCCAAAAGCACCCTGATATTTTAAAGTAGATTGGCTTCTGAACATCTCTCATAATAAATGTGGCGTTGTTTTCTGCCAAGCACTAGTGACTGTGTATGCAGAATGGTCAGTGAAGATTTCAAACTGATTTGAATAGGTGGCCCATAAAATCCAAGGCTTTTTTTTCCCAGATACATGACTGAGGCCTTATGAAACCATCTGTACATCTGTGCATTTTTCCAAGAACTGATCTATCCTACTATGCTGACTCGTTCTGGGTGTTTCTGGTATTTTCAGTGAAAATTCCTCCCAAACTTCCTGTCTAACTCTAGTTTTTAAGTACTTTTGTATTATTTGCCACTAGAAAATCCCTAACAGAATGAAGAATGCTCTTTGAAAATGAAATATAATCTGTCCAGCTGTGGGGGTACAGGCAGTATTATGGTCTGGGCAAGGGAGGAAAAGCAATTTTGTGCTGTCTGGAAGGTAGAGGGAAGGACAGGAAGTGTTGCTGGCCCAAAGGAAAAAAAAAAACATCTCCACAGGTCCAAAAACTGACAGGAAAAAGGATGTGGCAATGTAGCTCAGAGGAGGGGAATAGACGGACAAAGAAAGGGATTCTAGGGTGAGAGGAAAGAATTGATCCAAAAGGAAGGGCACATCAGAGGTATGGAGAAAGCACTTGTAATGACTGAAAAGTCCATTTTTAAATGTTGGGAGCCATGAATATTAATTTTTTGTGTCCATGAACATATTCCAGCACTAAGCATTGATGCAACATTAAAAAAAAACCCAGAGAACATGGCAGAAAGCTATAGTAAATATGCAGCAAACATTCATCATGCCTCATTTCAGTTCATGGGAGTTCTTGCTATTTTGCCAGAGCATGCCAAACACTAATTACATGCATACCACCCCAAACAAATACATCCTGATAAAGGTCATAACCCATCATAAAAAAAACATGACTTTTTCTACTGGTTTCAAAGCACACGGAATCAACTAATAGATCAATACCACAAGAGGTCTTAAAATTTCCTGAATTTTTGCAGGATTCTATCTATATTTTGGGAACTAAATTTCACCAATTCACAAGAAAGGTCAACATTAATGCTGAAATTGTTATTAAACTTATTTTCTGAAAACAACCCCAAAAAAACTACCACACTTTCAGTGTGAAAGGAGCATTTAACCTGGGCTGTCAGTTTATTAATATTTATAGAATAATAGAATAGTTTGGGTTGGGAAAGGCAAGATCATCTGGAAGGTGATTTGGGGACATAAAAAACTTAAGAGGTCTAAAAGACTCTGTCCACAGAACAGGTAGAGCATGAAGAGTTGCAGGCTCCACCTTCCCCTGCTGCCCTCTGCCAATATTCCTCACCCTGAGCTTGGCCACCTCAGAAAGCAAAACTAGGAGTTCATTCTCCAAGTTCCCTACAATCCCTGCTGGCCTCTGTCCTAAGGTTGCTTTCATGGCTTTCCATTTGTACTGTCAAAAAACATCAGTGTGAGGTTTCAAATCCCATTTACTAATGAACTCTTTCATCTTTGTGAATGGGATAAAGGGATTCTTTGTTTGAAAATAAGGATTATTTTTTCTTGTATTCTGCTCATTTTTTGCATCTTTTCACAAGGTTTTTGTTTTCAGAAAACATTAAAAGACAAAACTGCACCCCAGTTTTAACAAAGAGCCTGACATCTCCAATTTGAAGAGAATTCTTGTATATACTAAATTGCATGGTGCCTGCTGTTCAATTGTTTCACATCTCTTTCTTCTCCCCAAATCACCAGGTGAGATCTAGGAAAGTCTCCCCAATGTTTACCAGCTCTGTTAAAATCAAGATCTCTAGCAGAAGCTCATAATGAATAAAGTCAGAAGCCAACAGGAATGAATTGCAGCTAAAGTGATTTTGATAGTGATGATCCCTATAACCCGACTGCTTCCAAGCTTGGCCCTGAGGCAGGATTTTTAAATTAAAAAAAGAAAAGGATACACATACTTTTAAATCTGATTTTTTATTGTCATGCCCTGATTTTTTTATAGGCTTTTGCAAAGTCTGGTTGGCTTCCGAGCTGTTGAAACCTGGTGTTGTCATCTTTCTTTCTCCTTTTTCTACTTGTAAATTTTACAACATTGTAAAACCACCACAGAAGAGGTAAACCTTATATTCTAAAACTAGTGAATGATGAGGTTCACATTACCCTGCATATTCTTGCCCAAGAGACTTCCAGGCAGGGACCACTATGAAACAACAATGTTTTGAAGAACTGACAGGGTAAGATGACTTTCAAAGCCCAGTTTTAATAATTCCCTCCCTTATTTTTGTGTTTTTCTGGCAAAATGGAAAAGAACATTTTCTAAAGGCCAATTAACCCATGCTGAGTAATCCAAAAGTGAACGCCCTCAAAAGAAGGGCCTTAAAGCTGGTACAACCACACAGGTTGTAGATTTTCCAGACTCTCACAGACTGATCCTCTCCACAAAACATTCCCCTTTCTTCATGGAATTACTTTCCAGTTCTGGGTGTCAGAGCCAGGCACTTGTTTCCAGCACAGGCTGAAACCCTCCAGTCAAGAGACAATGGTTGGGTAACGAGAAGCATGTGACTGCCTGGAGAGGAGCAACCCTTCCAGTTGGACAAGGACACGCTTGAGGGGTCTTCCCTTTTCACTTTGTAAGAAGTAGCAACCTGACCCAACCACATGCTCTCAGCTTCCTCTGGCTGATTGCATTATCATAACCTTAACACAGAAATGCTCTGTTTCAGATGTAATTCCTGAAGAAGGGAAAAGGTAAGCCCTGAGGAGGTACTGCTTATGACATTATGGAAAGAGCATCCAACTTGAAAACCTGGTCCACAGTAAGGAAGGTGTTTTCAAGAACCCCAGCACAACCCAGCAGCCTGTTGGTGTACTCACAATCAGATGACCCTGTGTGTGCGTGCAGGTTTGTTGGTGAATGTGGAGAGTGGATGAGGGCCGGGCTCAGAGGAGGAACAGCTTCAAGGTTCAGGCAGGGAAGGCCCGGCTTGGCGCTGCATGCACCCGTCTGAGTAATCTCATTCTCCTCAGACGCCTTCTGGTTTTCAGCTGTCTTGGGTTTCTTCCTGAAAATAAACAAAGAGACCTTTGAAGGGACTGACTGCATATTTGGGAAAAGGCATTTTTAGAATCTGTTAAAGATAACTTTCTTCCCCCACCACCACCCCCCTCTTGCCTCTCTTTTCCCTTACAGGGAAGGAGGCAGAGAAGTCTTTCCTCCATACTTCTTGTTTGGAAACAGGCTGCTCCTTGTTTTGACTCTGATGCAATGGCCCTGAGACTGTTACAGCAAATAGGCCAAGCATGAAGCTCCTTATTCTGCCCCTACTGATGACATATAAAATGAAACTCGTCCCAGTAGTTTAGACAGTCAGAGAGCCATTTGACAAATATTAACAAAGGCTGTAGCATTCTGAATAGTGAGAGTTATACAGAAATATAATAGAATTGTCTGAAAAGCAAACAAATATGCAAGTTTCTAGTTCAAAACAAATCAGTGCAGACACTTGTTTTGTAAGGAAAAAGCACTGAGGCAATTTTGAGACATAGAGGTCATCTAGGCAAAACATTAAGACTTCAGACTTGAAACAGCTGCCTGTGAGCATG
Organism: Climacteris rufus; assembly: GCA_013398175.1. Taxonomy (NCBI): domain Eukaryota; kingdom Metazoa; phylum Chordata; class Aves; order Passeriformes; family Climacteridae; genus Climacteris; species Climacteris rufus. The sequence goes on along the minus strand of VZRZ01006181.1, from coordinate 3,079,702 downwards.
GTGCACATGAGCTCTCAACACCTTCCTCCATCCAGGACCTCCAAGGAATTAAGCCTCAGTGATACACGAAGCAGGTAGTTAATCACCACCTTAGTTTCACGGATGGAGAAGGCGAGACACAAGGCAAAGTGGCAGGTTCTGAACCGCACAGTGAGCACTCTGAACAGGGGGACAGGCACCCCTCTCACTGTCTCCCCTCCCTCACACAGGTGCAGGCGCTCCCTCTCGGCTCCCCGAGCCAGGGAGCTGCGCCGCCGGCTCGGGATGCAGCCTCCAGCCAGGGATGCGGCTGGGGCACCCCGGCAAACACGCATACCGGGCAGGGGGGAGAACCGTGGTCACTCTCGCACGAGAGCAGCAGAGCCGGGCAGGCTGGAGCCATCCCGACGGAACCCGCTATCTCCTGCCGAGGCCCGAGCGGCGCCGGGGCACCCCGGGAGCGGCTCCACCCTCCCCTCTGCCGGCAAAGCCTTTCCGACAGGGCGGGACCATCCCGCTGAGGGCCGGGGCAGCAGCCCCTGCTCCCCGAGCGCCTCTGCCCTC
>VZRZ01006181.1:3047463-3078888 GCA_013398175.1 Climacteris rufus | reverse complement strand
GCCCGACCCGCCGCCATTGCCCGCGGCCGCCGGCGGGCGGCAGCACCCGCACGGCCCGGCCGGCCCGGGGCGAGGAGGCGAGCAGGGAAGAAACACTGCAATTAGGATAAAAACATCAGTTAAACGGGCCAAAAAGAAACAAAACAAATCTCTCCCCCGCCCCTCCTCCCGCGAAGTTCCCCCAGGAGGTGCTGGGCTCGGTCGGGCTGCTCGGCGCGGAAGGGATGCCCTGGACCGGCCGAGGTGCAGCCGCACGGGTTCGGGGTGCGGCCGGGGAGCTGAGCTCTGCAGGTGAACCAGGACCAGCGAGGGGGTCACACTGATAACCCCGCAGCTGCTGGCAGCCCTGCTGTGTTTTGGATTACCGGGGCGGCAAATCCCCATGCCACGGGACGGGCAGACGGTATTGCTGCTGAGAACTACACGTCTATAATCAATATGCTCAAAGTACACTGGCTCAAGTCTAATCGGATCTAAACCAATAGCACATGACTAAATGGACCTCACTGAAAGTTGCAAAAGTATAGCAAAGGGCTGAACTGATCTACTCCATTTTAAATGGACAGAAAATGAAAGCACTTAATAGTGTATTTTTTTCCTGAAGAGTAAACAGAGCATCTTGTCACTCCAAGCTTGGGCATCTTTCCATCTGTTCCCTGTTCTGTCACCAGGATCCATCTCTTGCTACAAGGATGGGAATGCATGAGCCATAGAGCTTGTATGTGGGCACATACATTTTAAAGTACACGGACTGCATATGTTTTGTTTGTAACACTCCGCATGGACCTTTGGCATCCGAACTCTGGCACACCTTCAGACATCTCATTTCCAGACCCAATGACATTCCCATGTGCAGCCAGCATGCACTAGGGGCTGCAGGAAATCTGTGCATAAAACAGTGGGTTTTTACAGCATTGCCACCCAAGCAGCTTTCAGATAGCTCATCTTTCTGTCCAAAGAGCAAAGGTTGTATTTAGGGCTGAACTCTGGATGCACACGGCAATGAAGTTCCTTGTACGTGGAAGGTGAACTGCTGTATTTAAGGTCTGTTTTCAGCTCACAGTTAGCCCAAGATACATGCTTGGAATACAGCCTCTCACTCCAGCTCTATCCACACAGAAAGCTGCTTACCCTGGGCACTACACTGCTGTTATTTGCAGAGTAGGAGCTTAGTCTGAGTAAGCAAGACTTGTCAGTCACTAGCACAGCCACAGTTCTGTTGTTAGACCAAGCACTGACTGATGCTTCATCCTGTGGCTGATTTATCCTGTGCCTCCCAGGCCTTTGAAACTCATTAGAAGGACAGGTTAAAAAATACTACAGCAACAGGTAGCGACACCAAGGAGGCTGTGCAAAGCACCCCCTGCTTCTTCCTTTCCAAACCCATATATTTCCTACTTTGCTTTAAGGCTGACACTGTGTTATCAAGATGCTCTTCTGTTATCACTTTTCCACACTGGAGTCCTGAAGCTTGGTGACTTTTGCTCACTAGGATGGTAAGAATAGCAGTGGTGCTGACTGGCACTGGAGACAACACCTCTCCACAGCAGTTCATTTCTCTCACTATTTAGACATGCTCTGCATGTCAGTACCACCTCAAAGGAATGCAGGCTTCCACAGGAGGAAGGCTAAGGGAATCAGCAAAGTCAGCTAAAGTTCTAAATAAAACTTTTCAGAAAAGAAAAATCCTGGGGACATTGTGATCAAAACTACCTGTGAAGAAACCCAAACAAAGTTCTCTGACTTCCAAATGTCTGACTACTGTTGCCAGCAAAGGAAAAGCCAGAGCAATCCTGCTGTTGCTGAAAGTATATTGCTATCCTTTTGTTCTTCCTTATCACCCATACAGAAAGCTCCTATTGCCATGATCTTCACCTATATATTCTAATTAAATATTACATTCTCTTACATAGTCTATTTCTATTGCTATCTTATTGCTATAGTCTTCACAGGGAAAGTTGTTAAGTGCTCAGTCAGATTGTGGCATCTCCATCCTTGGAGATTTTCTAAACTTAATTGAACAAGGCCCTGAGTAACCTAATCCAACTTGGAAGTCAGCTCTGCTCTGAGCAGGGAATTGCACTAGAGACCTCCAGAGGACCCTTCCAACCTAATTTTTTTCTGATTGCACACTACTTCTATGAACACGTTCATCAGCAAGCTCTCTAATATATCTCCATGTTCCAGAAGGTAAAAATGGCACACTAACTGTGGAAAAGTATGACTTGTTATTGCTGTGTCAAAAACCCTGAAAGAACCAGGGTAGGAGCAAGAATGAAACAAGTAATAAATATTGTTGGTGGAACCTTCCCAATGATACCTATGTCCCATCTCTGGACTTCATTGCTTGGCAATCCTGTGTGATTGTTTCAGTAGTTAGGGTCAGTCTACTTTGTTGCTTTAGTTCTTGTGAGTATGTTCTTCTGTGTACAGACTAATCCTGGAAAAAAGGCCTTTGGTATTTACTTAGTAAGTAAATTTACAAGTAAGTAAGTACTTTACAAATTAGTAAGGCAACTTGTTAGTTGCCACATATTTGCAAAAGACTTGGGAACACAAGTCTTGGGAATGTGCTCTTGGAGCAAGGGGCTCCATCCTGATCTCCAGCTATCTCCTTCTCCACGCACACCTGTGGTGCATTAAAAGTCTTTTCCAATATTGAAGTCATTCTTAAAATTATCAGAGGGCAACCATCATCCTTTCTCCCTGTGAAGAACAGCAGAAGAGCAATACAGCAAAGGGATGGCACTTCTGTACATGGACCTGATGCACAGAATCCCAGGAGCTGGGAATAGAAAAAGATGCAAATCTTTCTAAGTCTAGAGGGTCCTTGCAGGTTTCTTATTTGCTACTGTTTTACAATAGATTTATCCAGTTTATTTCTAAATACCCTACCTTCTCCCTCACTTTAAATTTTCTATCCTATGTCCGTGTATTTTTGTTGGTATTGACTTTCAGCATTCCCTGATATTTATTGTGTTATTTTTCATTATGTTAATTTACACCACTTAAAACAGATTATCTTGTTTCTTCTTTGTATGCTCTCCAGTACCTAGTATCAGGCTAACTGCATCCAGTGTCATCCCTGAACTGAACTGTGTGTATCAGTACTTGCCAGCTCACGTGTAAAGCAAGACATACAATCACTACCATCATCTTATTTCTGTTTTCTGTCAGTATCCTTATTGCACTGAGGCATTCCCTCCTTTCCACGTACCTTAACGCCGCACTATCATACAACAAGGTCTCAAATGGTGGGCAACTCACAATGATGCAGTGACTGCAATGATCTGGCACTGGCTGTAAACTAGAATTGGCTCCTTCCTGTTTAATTTGAAGGCAGAATGGGTAATATTTTGGATGTCCTAACCCCAAAGCTATCTAGAAACTAATTACTACCTCTGAGCTTTGGAATGCTTTTAATACCCCTGCTACACTTCCCCTTTCTTGCTGCCACTCTTGCATACAACTTTCTCTCTCTCAACCCTCCACGTGCTCTCCACAGTTGATTTTTTTGCATGTATCTCCTTTGAAACCATTACATGAGTTTGGAATGAATTTCCCCTGGATGAGTTAACACGTTCTCACAGTGGGGCCAGCAAACCAGGCCCCTGTCAAAAATAGACAGTGTATGTTGTACTTCTCACACAGCAGCTCCAGCTAATGCTTGAACCTTCCCTTACAAGGGGAATAGCTCTCTGTCCTGCAGAGACATCAGGTTAGCAATGAACAAATTAGCTCAGGTATAGGAACCAGTGTAGCTGTGCAGAGCCCACAGCAGCATCCTGGCTCTCAGGGGAAGCTATGATAATGTGACTGCACGAGAATAATACTACATAATGAACAATAATGAGGCAGTTTTCAGCCTCTGAATACAGGGAGGGCTGGGTCACCAACCAGACCTTTGTTCGTCGCATATTAAACAGCACAGAGGGAACGTGCCACAGGGTTGCTGATGTTGTTATAAGTGCTGCTCCTGGCTGAGTCTGCCCACCCATGTTCCAGGCATTATTTCACCTTCTCACAGATATGGCTTCACCTTATAGTAAGTGCCCTCAGGTCAGAGATGCCTGTAGTGTCCAAGCACTGCACTTAACTCACTGGTGTACAGTTCATTTGTAACCTTAGTAATTCACAAAGGCTGTGTATAATTGGGAAAAAACCTCCAGCTTTTCAGACCCTAAAAATAAGAGTGTGAAAATAGTTCACGTCTGATTTTAAGCAATATTTTTCCTGAGTGTTCTGCTGCACATTCTTCCTCTGCCTGTGTGCGACTAACACAGCTCCTGATATCAGTGCTTATCACTGCCAGTGTTGTGTCTCTTCCAGACATGACATTGACAATACATATTTAGAAACTGACAAAGTAAAGAGAGGGAGATGAGCACAATCACTGAATACAAAAAAAAAAAAAAAAAAAAGGCCCGAAAGAACAACAAGAAANAAAAAAAAGGAAGGGAGATGAGAACAAACACTAAAAAAAAAAAAAAAAAAAAAAAAAAAGGCCCGAAAGAACAACAAGAAAGCACTGAAATCTGCCCAGAGACCTCACCTTAGAATTGAGGGCACACTGAATGCCAGAGCTGAGGGTGAAGCCTCCCAAGACAAGCTCACTTTAAGCCACCTGAGCCATCAGAGTTTTCCTGCCAGAAGTGTTGCTTCAGTAGTTAAAAGTCCTGCACAGGCTGACTGCCTGAATATTCACACAGCTTCTCTGATGATTTTGCAGCCACATTGATCTTCATGCTGTTACAGCTACATGACTGGCAGTTTGTTTAAAATCTCTGATTGCAAGTTTGTGTCTTACAATGGAAAACACAAACCCCTGAAAACATCGCCATAAAATGTAATATGAAAGAGAAATCCCAGCGGAACACTGCAAAGCAAGAATGGGAGGCACGGAGAACTGACAAGAGAGACCCAATGTTCTGGTGCAATAAAAGCCTGGAAAATTTAATCAACACAGAAAAGTAAAATAAACTCCAAAATCCCTTACAGGAGACTGATTAACATAATTAAATTAAACTCAGAGATTAAGTTAAAGTAAGATTGAAATTTGCTGGGTCCTTTTCATGCCTGAAGTGGGGTTTATATGCCCGCAAATTTGTCCATTTATTCCATCTAAACCACAAGTTTCATGAGAGTTGGTTTCTGACTACAGAACTTGCCTGACTTGTAACCTTAGGACATCTTGGCTACACCAACACTGTGACAATACTGGCAATTACTGAGAACTGATCAAAAGAATTCAAAACTATGATAGTTACAGGGAAAAAAGTACAAATAACAGACAACTGGTCATTTCAGAGCATAATAAAACCTCAATGCAAAGTCAAAATTCTCTCAAGCAACTTTACCTATGTAATCCAGCCAAATCTACCAAATCATAATGGCCTTAAATCATAAATGACGCAAGGCCTGGAAAGAACTGAGTAAACCTTAAGAAGTTGCAGTAGATTCCATCTGTGTTGCCTGAAACACCAACGAGAGGAAAGGTTTCTCATTAAAAAGTAGTAAGAATGAAAAAGAAGATAAACACTCCAAAGACAAACATGGATGAACCAACTAGAACAACACAAACTAGAGAAATAAGTAGGGAGAACCTGCCAAACTAAAAGATACAAGCAGATCAAACCAGCCATTGCTGAACTATGCTGTGAGGCTATGACTTAAATATTTAACAGTTTTTTATTGACATACTTTTTGCCCACATATTTCCTTGCAAATTTCAAAAGCAAAACTTAGTTTACCCTCATCAGTAAGGCTCACAGGTGCTGCAGTTTGTTTTTGTTTTTTTAAGATGTCTTTTTTTTTGCTGAACAAGAAGTCTTTTATAAGAGATAAAGTATACTTACAGTGGTTTCCAAATGGTATCACTCTTCAGGTAAATTACTCCAAGCCTTGGACCTAGTGCAGACGTTCATTGGGGCAGGGAACAGAGAGAGGCTGTGTCTGTACCAGGAAGAATCAAAAGGAAAGGTCAGGGGGAAATAATAATTATTTACTGAGACCAAGAAAACTTGCTACAACTCTTAACTGGCATTCTCTGCTGTGAGTACAGCTGGCTGCAGCCTGGTAGTGCCGAATATCTTCCTGCTTCAATCCCTCCAACCCTGGCTGCAAATGACCACAGAGTCAGTCCCCAGTTACCCCAGTCTGCCCATGCAACCTAATCTGGTGAGGTGAGGGGGAGAGGGAGGGTCAGGCAGCAAAGTGCTATCAGCAGGATTCATTCTGAGAAGTTGCTCACTCCAGTGGCATGAGCACGGAGCAGTGATGGAGAGCTAGCACAAACTTGGCACTCAAGTGCATCTCGTCAGAACAACAAGGCCAGTCCTGTTCTGAGCAGCAACAGACACTTCCTCAGGACTGAAAGGCAGGAAAAAGAAGGAAAAAATCCTCCTTCGTGTCTTTTGCTGTCTTTACATCACAAAAACAACAGCTCATATCAAAGCAGAAGCCCCACTTTTCTCCCATCAGCCACCTGGTCTACTGCAGTAACACCAGGGAAGTAACTTATTGCCAGACTTGCAGGAAAGATTCAGCTCAGCAGCGGTTTTATCTCTGAAATCTTCTGAGCTAAATGGAAAGTTGGAATCAATGGACAAAGACAGAAAGGGATCCACAGAAAAACCTCAGCAGCAATATTTATTAGATGGTGATTTCCCCATCCGAATCTACGTTTTTGGGAGTATTTACATTTTTGGGGGACTTGAATCCCTCTCTAGACTAACAGAACTCTTCCTTTGCTAGCTTCTTATGATCCTTGGGTGGCTCATTGCGGATGTTGGGAGTATGTCTGAAGTTAACATCCAGGGACAGACTTAAATCCTGCTCACTTCAGTTGTGCAAAGACATCAGCATATTCAGGCCTACCCACAGGGAAGCCACTGATGCCATTTCCATGAAAAAATTATTTTGCCTACTCTGAGCAGACAAGAAAAGCAAATATTTGTTTTATCAAAGAAATCAAGTAGGTGAATGAAAAATGACAAGAGATGTAATTGTTATTTCACAGGTAGCTAATGTCACTGTGCAAGTTGGAATTTATGTCTGAAAATGCAACACAATTAAAAAACCCCACTGTTCATGCAGCAGGAACACTGGAATGAGCACCAACACACATAATGAAGGATTTTAGATGACACTGTAATAATGTGCTTCACAAAATATACATTCAGTTTTACATTCAATTCACACACTTTGTAATGATGATGTTTCTTAGTGACTGGAATATATACTACATACTGATTTCAACAGGCTACATGAAACCTGGCAGCTATATTTCACAGGGGCTGAAGCAAACATTTTCTTTGATTCCAGTTTTTTTAGGTTCTCCCCTCTTGGAGTCTGCTTTGAATTGCAAATTAGGTAAATTCAAACACACACACACAAAATCTACAACTTATCCTGAACCTCTGAGTTTCACCAGGGCTTGGGAGAGGAACCGTATGCATCAGGTCAGCTCAAAAGAATTACATAAAACAGTGACACCTTTGACCAGCACCAAGGATTGAATTTCAAAGGTGCAATAATGCCAAAGGATTCTGTAGATTTAAGTCCTTGCTAACACTCAGCATGGCTTCCTTTCAAGCTCTCCTTACCACTTCCATATACGCCCCACCTGTTCTGTTAACGCTGACCTTGCTTCTTACATCCACTTTGCACACATCAGTCTGTCTTTTATGTGGCTGTTGCTCACCTTTTTAAGGCATAAATCCCATGTGCCTTAAAGACTGCCTAGTACTTCAGTTAACATGCATTTTTAACTCGTACTAGAAGCAGAAAAATCACAGGATCGGGTCTTTAGTCTTTACTTCAGCAGAACTCCTGCTCACTTCACTCCTAATTTCACACAAGAGAAGCCTAAGAACTGCATGTACTAATCCTGCATATTTTGTCACCTCTCTTTTTGTGTCATTATTGCTCTTCCAATCTCTGGGATCCCAATCCAAGTGGCTCTCTCTTGTAGCACTGCCTAGCACTCAATCTGGCTTCACATCAAGGGTCAGGCAGACAAGTTGTTGGGCTGTTGGAAGTCTTCTGCAAAATCTGGGCACAAAAATCTCTGTGAAAGGCTATACTTAAAATATCTTCATTTTTCTCCATGTTTTTTTGCTATGGCCTGGGAAGATACATCTCTTTCCTCCAGTGTGATGAGCATAAAGCACTGAGATCCTCAGCAGTTGTTAGGTACTTTTAAAGTACATAAAAACAACAAAGCTGATGGTGCTTCTTAGAACATTGAGAGTGCAACAGAGAATGAAATACCCCAAATTTTCTAAAAGAGTTAATCAAGCTTGGAAAAAATTAGAGGAAAAGAATCTTTGGCTGTAAGAGGACAAAAGAGAGAAGGTAAAAAGAGAGAAGACAAGCAGGAGGAATGGGATGTGTGACATTGGGTTAAGTAACTTTTCCCCTGTCTACCTGGGCTCCTCTATCCAGAAAAAGAAAGCATTATACTTCTGTTCCATTGAGTACTGTGTGCTTAATTAAGATTTTGGAGGATAAATTTTCTGCATGAATGCATTCCAGAAATGCAGACCTTTATTACTTAAATATTCCCACTAATGATAGTAACTTGGGCATTTTATATATGCTCACTTCTATTCCACCTTGCTCTTTCCAAATTTTATCTGGTAATTTAGAGGGTGTGAGGAACATTAATCGTAGCCGTGTTTTTATTAAGGAAGGTCCATTTTATGATAGCAGTGATGTACTACAGATTGTGATTTAAGATGTACACTTTAGGTCAGTTTTATACCGGCTTCAGTGCAGTTGCAGTGGGCATAAAGTCAGGAGAAAACGTGGTGCTTTACATAATAATGCTGATGATTAATGGGCTCCTGAACCATAACTCTATATTCTGAGGCACTGGTCCTCCTTCTCCCTCCTGAAATTTGTGTCTTGACCCTTTCATCTCTTCTTAGCTACCTTTCCAGAGCTGTTCATTAATCAGCACCATTGATCTGATGTGGTCTGTCATACTGTATTACCTAAAACACACAGAAGCAAGCATTGGCCTGACTCTGCTCTTTACACAACACACCATCACATTTCATTTATAAATGACTTAGATATTATAAACATCATCTTACTGCTGTTGCTTGGTCCTGAAATTGGCATTTTCTAGATTGGTTTCTTGCAGGACATTTCTATCTCTCCCCCTGGATGTACTTCTGTGTGTTCAGAGACACCATCAAACACATTCACTATTCCCAGTTTGTTAGGGGCACTCCTATGTCTGACCAGCAAGGAACAATCAGCAAAACATCTCTTTCTCTTTGCTGAAGACCTGGTACCACAGTCTTCTGTTACTTTCCTTTAGTGATTCCCGATCAAGCAGACTCAATTTTTTAGTTAATTGCTATTTATTTTATCCGTGCAATAGTCTTTTCCCTGATATCTTCAGAATGCTTCCTTCTGCCTTTCTTGTGATCTCTAGTAAGGAAAAAATTAAAAGATGAGCTTCTTGTGAGCCTATTTCTAATTATTCTTATTTGCTGTACTGGAACAGTGCTGTCTATCATGAGGAAATGGAAAGTAACTTGCTAGTGCCTCAGAAGTTGCCATGTCTGATCTTAATCCACATGTTGTACACATCTCTTGAATAAGGTGGAGTCAGTTTTAATTGATGCTTTCAAAGTCATTATATATTTTCAGACTGGGCTGTAAATTCAATTCTTTTCTGGTCACTTTTTCTCTCTGAGAGTAGCATTTTGGATTAAATTCTTAAAGCCACAACAAGAAGGAGGAGATGAAAACAGCAGTACTAGCCATCAACAAACATGATTCAAGAATCAACTTTCTGCATGAAGTGCATTACTCCAGATATATTTTACTGTTTATTTTTAAGGAGAAAGTGCATCCTCTGACTAGGACTGACTAGGGCATTTATGTTACATGAACAAGGTTAGGCTGTTGCCTACCTATAGGTAGATATCCAACCCCAGTGTCTTCAACAGTGATCAAGATAGACTGGAATATAAAACCCACCATTCCAACAGAGGCCAGAACTTGTGCCATAAACCCCACAAAAATCTAGCAACACAGGACATGTTATTAGATGGCCATAAGCATTAATTTTTCATAATAGTCAAAGCTTCTTTTAGGAGAGGAAACTGCTCATTTCTGTATTCTGCTGGGAACACTGTATGTCCACTATCAGTATGGCCTGGAAATCAGAAATTAATTTGTTAATGGATTAGACATTTGCAGAAAGACTGTTTAAAGAGGCTGGACTGCTCTAGCCTGGTAAAGGCCAGTTTCCCACAAGGACATGTTTGCAATAGCACTAGAGAAAAAAATCTCTCCCTGAAGTCCCAGAGGTACTTACTGAAATCCGGAATAGCAGTGTAGTTTGTAAGAAAGTCTACATTATGTTCCCACTTTTTGTCTCTCAGGCCCTCTATTACTTGTCTGCATCTGTTTCTTTTCCCCTTCTTTCACTGCCTTTTATCTGATACGATAGAATTTCACTGTCCTTAAGCTGCAGTTCTTAAGTTTGATTTTGGCACTTGGAATAGGCATTTTTGAGGTCTCACTTTAGTCTGTTGATTCTTCTGATATTCCTTTATGTGCAAGCAGTACTCTCAATGCAACAGCCAACCATATCTCAGAGCTCAGGTCAGTCTCCTGCTGACTTTCCACTTCCCATGCCGAATGGCCCCTCCTACCTGGGCAGCGGTACAAGGCCTCAACCCTGAACATTCTGAAAAGTGGTCTCTCATTGAAGATCTAAATCTGAGTGCTGCCTATTTTCCACTAATGAAGATCTCATCACGCTCAGCATGTTGGGTGTATAAACTCCACACTTGCAGCTGAGGCGGGTGCCCAGGCAGAGTGTGTGCCACTCTCCTGGCTGCTCCTCGTGGGGGGCGGAGCAGGATAAAGCCATGCTGGGCAGTGTTAAGCAAATGTTTGGACTTTGCACACCTGATTTGAAACGAAGATAACTGGAATTTGGAAGAGGCAACTAAATGTCAGTAGTTGGTAGGCTTAAACAGCGCAGAGGCAGGTCACCAAAAGCTCTAATGTAATGTTCAGCTAAGACTTTAAATGGATACAAAAGTCCATGATGCCAGACTGAACCATGGCAGTGTGTCAGACCACTCTTCACAGGTGGCAACAAGAAGATACAGTATTGTACACATGCACAGAGAGATACATATAAGTAACCATATACATACATACATATATATGTGATATATATAAATATATTTGTACTATGGAGCCTTCAGAATCATACCTGAACGTTGAGTGAAACCACATAATTTCCAAAGCAGTTCATTAAAGTGGGGTGTGACTGAGGCAAACAGATAAAGTCATAATTTTATTGATGTTGGTGTTGAATATTGAGTAAATCATCTGAGCTCAGTGGAACTGCACCTACATAACCTTTCCTGGGAACAGACTGATTTGTGGGTAGTGCTTGTGTACTGTGAGCGTTGTTGAATCTTGAGTGCTGCTTTTCTACAGATACTTAGTATTAATAGAAGCAGTTTGAGAGTATAAACAGCCTCAGGCATTTATGTGCTGATGCTGTAGGTTATAAGGCATCAACATCATGGTATGAAACTCAAAAGGTTTGTGGGAAGGGAACAAGTAAGAGGTTTAGGCTTTGAAGCCATGAACACTAAGGATGGCCAATGCAATCACAGTATTGTCTTGTTAAAAAGAAGGTGGCACTCGGACAATATCACCCTGCCTTGCTACCTTAAGCAAGGTCCTCACAAAACCAAAGGTGTAGTTGTGCTGCAATTAATACCAATGTTTCTGCAACTGAAATATGACTTGCCATCACTGCAATCACCAGAGACGAAGAAAATGTGTAGAAATTAAGTTGTTACAGTAATATATCTGCCTAAGCTACTGCTTTGGCTAGATGAGCCAGATTAGCTCATGACAGATGAGCTTCATGAACATTTCATTGCCAAGGAACCCTGTCAAAATATTGGTGATTTCTCCGAATCTGTTCAACATCATGGAGATGTCAAACGAAATCTGAAAGGACATTATTTTTCAGGAAGAACAAAAACAATGAAAGCATATGAAGAAAATGAGCTGAGTTTTTTCCTCCTCCCCTAAACGTTGCTTTGGTATCATTGAATGCTGTCCTTGCAAATGCTTTGGCATAAACCCTGAAACCCTTAGTCCCACAGATGTTGGTGTATTGAAGAAAGTACTGAATGTCCTCAAAGAATAGATCTCCATATTTCAGTAACTAGCTTTTCAAACTGAAAGGGTATTTTCACTGAGGTGCACGGACTGTATAATCTCAACACACAACACAATTCAATGAAGATTTACACTATTGACACTGGTTCTGCCATACCCCCTCCCTCCTGGACAAAATGGTACAGCACTTGATGCATTGATGTCTGGCCACCAAATCTGTGGTTCTTAATGCTGAAAGATGATCTCAACCACAAGTCGGAAGTACCCCGTCATGCGTATGGAACATGATACAAAATGATAACTGATAAAAGTAATTAAATACTGTTTTTTTCATGGCTTGTTGCTTGTGGAAATGATGAGATAGTGTTTACATTAATTAAAGGTAGAATTCCATGTAGGACAATGGAATAAATTCCAGCTATAAATTTCAATGGATTTCATCCATTTGTCACAGAACTATCCCCTTTAAGGTAAACTAGGAAATAAAAGTTTCACCAATACATCTGGTTTTCTCAAGCACAAAGAGCCAGGTAATCAAACAGATAAACAGAAAAATTGAACAACCTCCTTCCCCCGCAAAATACCTTAGCATCTTCTTGATGGAATTTCTCCCTCTCTCTGAGTTTTCATTATGTGACTTGTTTTATAAGGAGATGAAAATGCTTGCATGATTTTTATCTGCCTTTACTAGAGAAAGATTTATATTAAAAATCACATTTGCATGGATTCTGACGGGCAAAGTCTGAGACAAGGAATCTTTTCCTTAAGTTTTTAACATTTTTACCATCACTGCCTGAATGCTGAGCTAAACAACAGTGTTACTGTCAGTTCTGAAAAAATTTAAATTATTTTGAATTTTTTTTGTTGCTTTGGATGACTGTCTCTTGTCTCTGAATATTTTCCCTTGCCAGTCATTCATTAAAAACTTGGTAACCAACACAGTAAAAAGCCTAGGTAAAAAGCACCATGAACATGTTTTCCCATACCATTCTTCCTGTGTGTTTGCTGCCTCTGGCCTCAAACTGTACAAATGAAAGCTTGTTTGATTTATGTCAAAAGCTATATATAAAATATCACACGGGATCCACAGAGAAACCAAGTCACTCTGGGCTTTAGTTTCATTATCCATTGAGGAATAACTGACTACAGCCTTGGAGTACATAGGACTGATCAAAGCACTTGCTTCCTCACAAGCAAAGAGAAAACCACTGTAGACTTCCTGTTTCATGCTTCAGTGCCAAAACACAATGAAAAAAGTTCTAGATGAGCATGTGAATTATTCTAAAACATTGTTCAATCAAATCTGATGGTTATGCGCATTTGTGAAACTCATCATTTGAAATGTCAAGTCACTGACAGCAGCGTGTCCTGAGGTGTGATGTATATTTGTGATAATTATTTGCTTTTTAAAGTTATGTATCATCTGCATCAAACCAGGATTTTTCTTAAGAGTGCCTGAAATGTAGAGATGTCAGTGCCAGCTGTGTTATTCAGATCTGGGTTTTAAACACTCTGTGCCAGGAAAACACAGAGTCAGGATATGACTACAATGCCATTTTTAAGGCACTCTGAGTTATTTTTCACTTTTCTCTTAAAACTGTATGCAGTGTGGCTGATGGAGAATGATTACTAACATTAATAGTAGCTGAAGTGATTTCTGTGTAGTATATGCAGCATGATGCATTAAGGAAAATAACAGCAATAATTGTTGTTATTCTTACTTCAGTATTAGCAAATGATACTCTTGGGATTTATTAGAATTCAGTATTCAGCTCTTTTCTGTGGCTCTCAGAGGCCTCTTCTCTGGTCATTTCAAAACTTTTTTGAATGAAACTGAAGGCAGTTGGCTCTGTTGTTGGATAAGTTCTGCTAACGTAGGAGGGCTGTCTCCTGAGTGCTAAAAAGACCATTTGCAAATTTTCAGCATCTTCTTCCTTGACAGCAGAAGTTACTATGCAGAATGGTTTAGATGATGCTGAAATGAGATTTTACAGGAGATCCACAATCTTCCAAGAAGAGGCATGGTAGGGAATGGCAGTGACTTGAGGGGACCTGATAGCAACTTCCCCACCTTTTATTTTTGGAAGGTGACACTGTAAATAAGCATCCCCCCGGTGTCTGAACTCAACATTTTTTCTTATCAGGAAACAAATTCTGTGAGGAGGTGATTGAGTTTTTGACTGTAGACAATCTGGCAGCTACCTTACTCCTCCTATTTTGTGACAGAAAATGTTATAAGAAAATGGCCCAGATCAACAAAATTATCGGGGCGCTTGCAGATATTCTGATCTCTGCCACAACCAGCAAGAGGTACCATAGGAGACGGATCAGGAATCTTAGCTGTAGGGGAGCTTAGAGCTATTCTAGTTCAATCAGATTTCACAATTTGCTCTAATGAAGAGCGCTGGCAGAAGTTCAAAGCTACTCCAGGTCTCGACTCTCCCTCCACATTACTATAAAAATGTCTGTAGAAGTGTTAACTGCAGAGGAGCCAAAAGTTGTTTTGGTTCCAGCCTTTCCCAGCAGGAGTAACTGAGAAAATAGAGTAGGAGTGCTAGTTCTGCTCACAGCTCCCTCAGCCTCCTGCAGAACACCAGAGACATTGCTGGGAACATGGCAAAGTGTGCCCAATGCTGTCACCCCTCACAGCTCCTGCAGCCTCAGCCACTCCCCACGAACACCACCGATACAGATGCACCGGCTCAGTAACTCCAGAAGCCTTTGGAATTAGCATCAATCTCCACTAAATCTGTTTGAGAAGCAGAAGGTATCAGGAGCATGGCTGTGTTCAGCCAGCATTGATTTCTTCAGCCTTTTGTCTGTGTCTGCTTTCTGTCTCGTTTGGAGGTGGTTACTGTTACTACAAGTAGCATGAATCATGTCTCTGTTAAAAAACAGAGCTCCAATTGTCTTACATAACCCCTGGTAACTGCATGTCTAATAATAGCAAGCCATTCCCAGGTAGGGATTCTGTCTGTGTCCCAGACCCAGACACATCCACATGCACACACACACATTCATATTACTTTGTACACATCACTTCTGGGAAGGAGTGAGCTTTTCACAGGCAATATGACAGTTCTGAGCTGCAGGACATGGCAACTATTATTTTAAAATGCCATTTTCACTTATTGCCTTGAGAAGCCAGTCTGGTGTGTGCAATTTGCTTCTCAGCCTGTGCAGCAAGAAGGAGTGAAAAGAAAACCCAACAGCACTGTTTGGTTTTGAGAGAGAACATTGAATGGTGAAGGCTATGGTTCGATCCCATCCTGAAAGCTTGAGTCTTTGTAGGTGTTAACTCTCCTTCTGTCTCTTAGGGAAGGCCCACATTTTAATAAAGTTGGTACTTCTCATAGTTCTGGCAAAGCCTTATTTTTCACCTCTCAGTTTTCCCCTTGGAAAAGTGAATGACAATATGCAACTCCCTCATTACTGCAAGGCTAATAGATAATGCTGCAAATCAATGATGAGGTCTTCAAACGAAACTTCACTATAAATTGAAAATATGATTCTTTTTGTAATCTATGAGTGGTCCACAGAAGGAAGGAGTTTCTGAAGACTACTCAGGTGTCACAAAATTCTGAACTTTCATTCAGTAGCAGGTCATTGTTGCATGACTACCTAAAACTAAATCATATAATTGAGCACCATCCAGACACTTCCTGAACTCTTTTGGCCTTGGTGTAGGGACCACCTCCCTTGGGAGCCTGTTTTCAAATGGAGTGGTTCTAGACTATTTCACAAGGTTTTCCAAAGAAACCCATTCCTTCTGACCTCTCTGACGATTAATCACCATATCTGGGCACCTAAGCTTGAATTATGTGCTATTACCAACATAAGAGCCAGATTTCAGTCATCCTAAACCTCTATATTCTCTCACTTTAAGACATGTATTGGAGCCAGGGATTTGGAAAGTCACTTTCTCTTCTGAATTTGTTCAGCTTTGAGAGTTCAGTTTAGGTTCATCTCTTCACATCTTGTGAATAAAACACATGTGAAGAAACAGCTAAAAACTTAAGTGATGACATAACAAAAAATGCTCTCCTTGACCTTTTATTTCTAAATCTATTATCTTTCTTGCTTAGATAATATTTCTTTAAAGTTTGTTGGGAGTATTTAAAAATAACAAAACTTAGTGTGTCAGATGTCAGACTCTGGTTCTATGCTTATTTCAGCCCAAGGCATGCCATACTGGAGAAATCATACTTTCTGATTTCTCAGGATCTATGGACAACAACTGACAATTTAGTATTGTTAGTATGGGATCAAGTATCTTACTTCTTATGAGTCCCTGGATCTACAAATCACTTTACAGTAAAGTCAGACCTGAACTAAACTTAAATTTTGTTTGAACTCACAAAGTGACTGGTCTGGCCCACAATTGCAGACTGACTTTCATGGATGCCCTCCCACTAAGTTAGTCTACAATACTCATTTGATCTCCTACTGATTTCTGTGGGTGCAACAGGGAAAAAATTGGACTGGTACTTTTATTTGTTATCAAATAAAAGCCTACAGTTCAGCAGCAATAAGCCTACTGTGAGAAGTCCAAAGACCCAAGCAAGTGAAAAAAAACCAAATCAAACAAGAAACCTACTGAGTTGTAAACTGTAGTTTATCAGTATCATGCAGTCGTGAGCTGACTGTGTTACTGCCCTAGGGCAAGAAGTTCTCACCTTTTCTGTAGGAAGTCAAATTAATTTGCCTTCACTATCTAGTAATTCCTTTGTCAATCAGTAAGAAATTCAGATATTGGCCCCTCTGTATTACAATGTATTCTTTAGAAAGCTGAAAGAGAGAAACAAATGGAAACCATAGAACACGCATCAGTTGCTGAACTTGCAGCACCCCTGCTAGAAAAGGAGTATTAATATTTTAATTGCTGATTATAACACTATGTCCCAGATTCTGGCTAAGCATCTGAGAACACAATGGATCTTGTGCATTCAGGTTATTTTTATTTGGACTAAAACTCCTGTAAGAAACATTTTAACTGGTGACCCAGTAAAGGGTTAAAAGAAAGTTGGACTCAAGTTTACAAAGCCATCTGAAATGGCTTCAAGAAGACATGAAACATCTATGCATCTGGAAAATGGAACTTGCAATTGACTTTTCTGTACCATCTGCTCTCAAGAACATTTTCTGCTTGGGAGTTGCATAAGCAATGAAAAAAAGCACACAAACAACTTCCTGTACCATGTTTTTGGTCACTTGTAATGACGCATTACAAAGCAAACCAGCTAAATATGCACAACTGTGCCTCACTCCAGATGACAACATGTATTATATAAGAGCAATGCCTGACAGAAAGACACTTATTTTAAGATATCACGACACAAAGAGCACTCAAGGGGAAATATTTACTACATGTGAGAGTTAGGGGCAAGTGCCAGGGAGAGTTTTGCCTCCATCTCAAAAGGCCAAGAGTAGTTCAGAAAAATGAAAAAGAGGACTTTTTTCTGTTTACAAAGTAAAATGACAGAACTTGTTGCACCTCCTTCTGGAAAGAGAAGTTTAACTTGCAATAAATGTAAGCTTTTTGTTATTTAATGTCACTTTAATGCATTTAGATTCAAAATTATTCTTATCCCAAAAGCTTTCAAAAGTATAATTTGTTTAGACTCGCTTTGTTTGTCTGTTGGGAAGCCATGGCCTGATTTAATCTTGTATTGTGGCATAAATAAAACAATATCCCCAGGAATTAAGAGCAGTTTAACCATAATAAAAATATCTACCTCTCCCACTGAGTCCCAAGCCTTTAAAACTGTGTGTGTATGTATGTATGTGTTGGCCTTTCTCTTTCCAGTGACTGCACTAATGGAATTGGATGGAGACATACGGGGAAATCCCGGTACCTGTGCAAACTCAAGGAGCTGCTGCAGATGAAGAGGGGCTGAATCCTTGACTGAAGCAGGGTGTGCAGCTAAAGAAGGTAGTTTCCCTCCACTTGGGTGCATTTTTGAAACCGAAGTCAACATGAGTTTCCCCACTAATGAACAGACTCAGATCAGTCGTCAGTGTGGATCTGACCTGGTTTGGGCACTGGCACATGATCACATTACTGTTAAATTAGCAAGAGTTTGTGTTGCTGCAAGAGAGCAGATGATACATAATGTAGCCTGAAGTCAGAGTGGCGCAGACAGGTGATACCTGATCTGACATCCAGCCTGCCATATAAAAAGCTAATCCATTTGTTCTGAAAACGTTCAAATCAGTGTGTGAATTTATCCTAAATCAACATTTTGTGGTACATGGCTGCAGTGGTTTTGATACGGTTTTATGACCAATATCCACTGTGCTGTCAAACTGCAGCTTCAGCAACTGATTTTGCATGGAAACAACAAGTTCTATCAATCTACAGGGTGAATCTGGGGGTGCAAACAGCTCCAGGGCAGACAAAGTCGCCCTGCCTGAGAAGCACATTGTCCTTGTACAGACTAGCCATGGATGAATAAAGGACTTCATTTCCAAATCAGTATCTATTACTTTCCACTGGCCAAAAGGACTTAGACAACCAAGTTTTCATCCTACCTTTAAAATACAGATATTTTGTTGTTAATACATGGTTTTCCTAGATAATGGACCCTGTAGTCTAGAATCGGCAGGATCAGATAATTCTCAGGAGACAAGTCTGTCTCCAAGAAAGTATTTCAGCCTGTGGCAACCAATTCTCATATGAATGAAAACTGTTTTGATTTCAACTGAATTAAGAAGGTGCACAGTTCATACAGGTCACCTCTGCATGAGAGGGAACATCAATATGTTTTCTCTACCTACAATTCATTAACACCAAAACATGGTTCATATCCTCTTTGCTACAGCATCCTTCCTTTCCTGCCTAGCCCCCTTCCTGCCTCTAACGCCTTATACCTCCATCCATCAGAAGGACATCATATGAAATTTTGTTCATAATTACATTGGCAAGTCTCCTCTGGTTTTCATGGAAGTTACATCCTCATAAATGAGAGCAGAATTTGGCCCTCTGTCTTTTCAAAAGGAAGACTAACGATCAAATAATTTTCTCACATCTCTGTTTGTACTTTCACAGTCTGGTTACATTGATTTGTGTCTCATAAGTAGACATTTCCTTTGTTGGTTACAAATCAATGTTATAGACCTAGCCTGCCTGCACACTTTCCCCTTCCCTCTTACAGTGAAGAAAACAAAGTGCAGCTTCAGTTCCTCTTGCTTTATAAATGTGAACTTCCTTGATGAAGCTTGAGAGAAAAGCAGATAAAATTCCAGCTCTCCCTCAAAAAACAGGAAACGTCTGTGCTTAAATTTCTAATTAACAAGATGCTTTATGGTATGATAAACACCTTTATCATTCCAGTCCTGCCACTGCTTTGTTAACCTAGCTATAATCCTCTCCTTCAGATATTACAAAACTTCCCAGGGCAGCCCACTGTGATATCACAGACAGCTATGACTTCATGGCATGAGTAAGGAAAAAAGAGGCAAAGGTTTTAGTCTGCAGCAGGACTGAGCTGCCACACAAATCTCCAAGAAAGGACAGAAAAGAAAAGGGCTTGCAATTGGTGCCTGAGAGGCAATGAGGTTTTTGACTGCAGTGTGAAAATACAGCACTGAAGATAGATGGGTATTTTACTACAAATGGATATGCGTGATAATAGAAAAGAAGGAGTAAGAAACAGAGCCATCAATCACAATATACCAAGTGAAAGAAGGTACAGGTGTAAATGTGGAACATATCAGTTTGATTTTCCTTTATTAAAAGACAAAAAAAGTTTAAAAAAAAGAGTAAAAGCAGCCTCAACTCAATCTCATCAATTTTGATACTATGAAGAAGTTTAATAAGTGACAAATCCACTGATTTGATGGAAGATTCATGGCTGCCAAAATAAAAATAGAAATTGTTTAGACCTGGCAACAACAACAATAATAAAAATAATAACAACAATAATAATGTTTAAAGGATGTGAGATGAAAAAGAAAAAGAAAAATTTTACAAATATGAACATGGCTGTCACCACCATCAAAGAACATCCTCAGAAGTCAAAAGGGAATTCTATTTATTTTAAAAAACAGCATTAGAATCAGGAAATCTGGGTCTTGCTTACACCTCTTCTGGGGAATCTATGCTTGGCCTTGAGAAAGACATTTCAGTGCTTTCTGCTTCAGCTTCTCTTTAAGACAAATCAAGATAATAACAGATCAACTTCACAGGCATCTTAATTCATGGGTGTTGAACAAACACTTCAAGGTTTTTATGCAGAAACTATTAAATGGCAGGAAAGACAAAAAGGAATGTAAAGATTTGGGAAACATTTGAAAAAGAAATTCCACAAGTCAACCACCTCCTCAAATCACAGGAAGAGAACAAATAACTTCCTTTTTTGTGTTTTATTTCCAAGGAAGTGTAAAGCTTCCCAGCCAAATGGGCGAAGAAGTTGCCCCTGCAAACATCATCGTGTAAATGGTAAGAGGGAGCCCTGGCTGGCTGCAACCTTCCAACATTGTGTACACGTGCCCCTTCCCTGCAAGATAACACCACACTGCTGGCCTGATGGAAAGAGAGGTGAGGAGAAGTTATGACTACTTGGGGAGCTGCCTATTTGCACAGACTCTCAACAGCAGCAGTTCAGGCAAGAAACCGTACTGCTCTAAGACCTTGGGGACCATCCATTTGGTCTCTCTGTTCCATCAATCCACAATCTTAGGCACCTACCTGTTTTGCTTGTGTTTAAAATAGGCCTGGCTCTCTAAAAATTCCGAGTTTTCTAATAGGAGATATGGTGGAATTGGCCTTGATAGAGTAAACTAAATATTAGAAAGAGAGAGAAAGAGATACAAAATAAGAATGCTAAAAATGAAGAGAAGTATAAAAACAAAACTAAATTATCCTGATTTAATGCAACTTTGAGACAACTTTTCCAAACCCTTTTATTCAGACATAAATTACAAACAGAAGATACCAAGATGCTGTGAGTCAGCCATGCAGAATCAAATATGTTCATCAATGTCTCAAGAGACAGAATGGCCCAAAATCTGGTTAGTTTACTGATTAAAAATATATCTACCAAAACCCCCAAGCACTAATGTGTTACCAGCCCAAAAGGACTAGCACAAGCATGTTCATCTATAGGACACAGAGAACTCAGTATGCATTTCAACACAAATATATTTATAGCAGCTTATGGTGCCTTCCCCTGTATTCTGTGTATTTTTCTTATCTCGCACTATCAAAATTAGCAGTCAGTGGAAAGGTATGTATCTTTTTCTTATCTTATCCTGACCAGGCTTTGGTAACAAGGACATAAATTCTGCCTTTTCAATACCAAGCTACAATTAGCACAGAGGTCATGACATCGCAGTGAGCAACAAAGGTCACAAGTAGTGCTGCTACCCAAGGGGTGCCACACCAGAGCTAAACATGAACCCAAAGTATTCTGGGCATATGGAAATGCAAAAGCTTTCTCTTATGTCTGCATATATGCATGCCAAGAGTAAATATTTGAGGAATGAGCAACATGATTACAAAAAATACTCCCATGTTTGTAAGCATAACAGGAATATCTGTGAGATGGACAAAGTAGGTTTATCTGGTGGAGAGCATTGGAGAGAAATGAAGTCTTGCCTTTTACATTCCATGCATTTTAAGAAGCTGCTCAGATTATTTGTTTACTTTAACCTGACGTCAGTTCTTTTTACAGTAAGTGCCAGAGCAAAATCTGTACTGGAATACAAACACCTTCAAAAATTCCAAATTCAACACGGCATTTCTCTTTGGATCCTTCTATATAGTTATATGGATAAACACCAAAAGGAGAAATATCTGGGCTCAAGTCATCCAAGGACTGGGAAGAAGTGCCCAGACTGAGCATGCATGTTACCTTTGAGTCTCATGAAGACTCATTACTGACTTGAACATTTTCAAGGAAGCCTTGAATAGACTTAGCTAGCTAAAGGTGAGTGCCAGTATTTCCTTGAGATTGGAGCAAGTAGCCTCAAAATCCTGGCCCATAAGGATTGGCTCTGAAAGCAGGTGGAGCTGAACTGTTAACTGAAGTATCTGAAACACACAAAACCTGAGAGGATTAAACTGACTTTGTGACAACTGCACTTGAGGAAAAAGAGGGAGGAAAGGGGACGAAGGAGCCTGAAAGGAAAATGAACAGTTCAGATCAATGGAACAGGCCTGGAGGCTTTTAAAAAGAATCTTTTGAAGAAGCACAGACAATGGCCACAGTCTAGAATGAACACACAGAGAAAAGTCTAGACAAATCATCACCATTAAAAGCTAAGTAATCACATCACATAACAGCAAGATATAGCAATAGCCTCTCTGTCTCTGCTCCGAGGTGAAATCACCTGGAATGTGACATTTGTTTCTGGGCACCTCCTCATCAGAGTGACTGGAGAGAGTTCAGAGAAGAGCCTCATAAGCAACCAGCGTGGTGGAAAGACTGAGCCATTAGGGAAAGAAATTAAGAGCTACATCTGCAATAGCCTAGTTACAAGCCAATGACTATCAGATGAAGGGAAAGGCATGAAAACAAGCTGCATATAATTGAAAGGTGCAAATGCAAAAAAAAAAAAAAAAAAAGAAAAAAAAGAGAAAGAAAAGAGGGTAGCTAAAAAGGTATATGGATGAAATCAAGACCAGTAACATAAAGCTGAAATTCCAAGGAGGAAATACTAGAGGCCTGAAAAAGTCTCCTTAGGGAAGGCACTGAAGTCTGACTGTGAATTTAAAACTGACCTAGACAAAACACTAGATATGCAATGCACACATCCTTCATTGGCCCTGGGGAGATGGGCTGAGCAGGTCTTGATTGTTTTTCCAGTTTGATGATGATGACTCCAAGGTACACTGTGTTTTCCTGGCCTAAAAACCATCCGTAAAAATATGGAAACCCATGAAACACACTTTGGCAGGTAAGATGATGGTTAACCAGAAGGATACTAAATTCATGTTCATTGGATAACCCTGTGAATTAGGCAGAGTTGTATATGAAGAAAAAAGTAAAACAACAAGAAGCAAAACCTAGCTGTTGAGGAAATGACTTTTAGCATCAGATTCCCAATGAGGAATAGCCACACAGCAGAGTGGATAATCCATTGCATAAAAAGAGAGCAGCATATATGGATCAGGCAACAAGATGTGAGAATGGAGTTGGGGAAATGACTTTAAAGGATATGTGATCTCCTGAACTATGAGTTGGCTAGACTATGAAAAGTTTAAACGCTTGTGTCACAAATCCGGACACCTGATTGTGCAAAGAGGGAGCTCATTGCTCTCTAGAAAGCATCCTAAGAGAGTCAATGACAGACAGAGAGTGAGCCTTGCACTCTTCCATACTATTGAACCATGGATATAAGCCCATAAAAGAAAAAATAATACTCCACTTACCTCAGTATTGAAACACTGCAAAAAACTGCACACACAGACAAAAAGTATGACAGAGACTTGTAGGGGGTGGCAGTGGAGGGAGCACAAGTGTCTGGACACGATTAGATGAAACATCGCTGTCACTTCCTATCCATAACCTCCCCCAGAAGCAAGGAGTGCAGACAGGAAAACCACCAGCTAAACCTGAGACAGAATTTACTACTTAAAACAAACCAGATCCTGACTGATTTCAGCCCGCACTGGAAATAACCCTTAGATTTTTTAACTGGAAAGTAAAGACCTTTTGGGTGAGAAACAAGGGGAAGGTAGAGACAGAGAAATAAACTTGCTTTTATTGATAGTTTTCAGCAAGAAGGACAAAGTCTGTCTTTACAGCAGTTGTGTTATCAAAGAGAAAAATGAGGTTAGTGGTATCTTCATTTAAGTGCTGTCTGTTTTTATATTTTCTGGAAGCAAGGGGAAAAAAGACAACCTGCTTTGAACCAGAGACACTAAGTGATTTAACCCCACTGTGGCCTCACATAGGAGGGGCTACTTCAGATTTTATGCTGCCATGCAGCCCTGACAAAGCAGCACCTTCCTGACACTGCAGCATCTTCCTGACTCTGCACTTAGCCTCAGGTCTTGCAAGTACAGCACTGCTGACTGTTAGCTCCTTCCTTCGTGTGAAGGGAAAATATCTCATAAAGTTTCAGGTGACATTATATAAAGATCATATTGGCTTCTGAGTTATTCTTCTGCTAACCTTCCTCACTGGCCAAGTCCAAATTCAGCATTAAGATACATCTTTGAAGAAGTCAAGCTGGTTGTACCAGCAATGGTGCTTCCTCCACAAAATGGTAAACATAAATGCAGTACTGATTACTTTGCAAATCATGCCCTCAGGCTGGAGATCCAATGAAACGGTGATTTCAGAAGCAATATCAGATAAGGTATTCTCATTACTCCCCAGACCATTGCAAAAAATTACTCCCCGATCCCAGCAAAAATTCATGATTTAAAGAAAGATTGGTTGTCTATTTGTAGCTTGACTCTACAAACAGCTGTGCTGGCATGAGTGGGAGAGCTGTACAATATGTTGGCAAATCTGAGTAGCCAAAGAGGCAAATTTATTCAACTGGTTTGGTCCCTGAAGCCCATATATTGACAAACCACAGCCTGTGCACCTTATTAGCTTCCTGCAGGTCCCTGCAAACTAATGGTATGTACCTGTCCATCTGCACAGCCAAATATAGCTTCTTTTAAAGAACAGAAAGGAATTCCTGCTGAGCCTGACAGAAGACAAGCCCACCATGTGTCTGCCTGGTGCTGTGGAGTCTTGTGACAAAGGTGGCTTGAGGCTGTGTGTTTATTTTCCAGCTGATGCACACTGATAACCTGACCTCTACACTTACAAGATTCATGTAATATTTCATGGCTTACCTCAGCTTCCACAGGCCTTGCATCCTAAAGCCCCATGTACGTCACAGAGGACCTTCCAAGCAGCTGACAGCAGGCAGAACACTTACGACACCCATTCTGGCTAGGATAACACTTAAATATGAGGAGGAAATACAATGCTGCTCACTCCCCCAAGTGCAAGCTAATTTTAAAGTTCATACTGTGAGTCCTTATAGATGGGATGTTTTAATTACCTTCAGCCTGTCCAAAGCAGCACTCCTACCCCAGTGTGTACTGCTGATATGACTGACAGCTGAGAGCTTTTCTAAACACCAAGCATAACATTGCAGTCACTAGCGACTCAAACTGCCTAAAGTGGTGTGATTTTTATCACTTTGACAATACTTATGACAACTTTCTTTAAGTGTAAAGGGATTTTAAAAATTTACTAAGATTTATAAAATAAGCCTACCTAAAAGTACGATGTGTGTATGCAAATTGATCCCTAAAATGATATACAAAGAACAGTCTGCCTTTGCCTCAAACCAACATTAAAAAAGGCCTCTCAGCTCACAGAAACATGCTTGGCCATCCCTTCCTGAGATCACATACCTTCCATTTAAGTCTGGGAAAAGAGACAGGGCTCTTTCCCCCAGTAAAACAATATCTGACTTTCCCTGAGGAAGGGTACACCAATGTAACCAGAGAGACAAGGCATGGAAGAGAATCAATGGCAGAGCTAATCAGGCTAATTCAGATAATTAAGAAAGCAACCAAATCCCATAAAGCCCCTCAAAGGTCAAAAAGCATTTCCTAATTATGCCTGAGAGTTACCTAGAAGTCAGTGTCATCCACAGAGTGCTAATAGATTAAATTCTATGCAAGCAAGAACTTACTCTGTATATGAGCTGAAGTTTTTAAACCATCCCCCACAGAGATAATCATAGTAGGATCCACAATAAGAAAGATCTTGTTACAATACCCCCAAATACTAATGCAAACAACACCATGTGTCTATATTCAGAAAGCATCTACATCTCTGACAAGTCTAAGATTTCTCAGACCAGAGCAACAGAAGATAGTCAAATGCAAATAGATCTTACTTTCAAAATACAGCTATCTTGACATCCAAAGGGTACAAATATTTTTTTTCCTGGCTCATAAAGTATTAGTTGTTAGAATACCTAATGTCTATTTTATGTCTGATTCAGCTCCTGCTAAAGTAAGAGATGCTGAGAGACCCAAATGGGAGTCTAGGACATCTCAAAAAACTTTAGCCATTATTTGGCTTGGCTGGATATGATACATAAAGATGATTTTCAGGCAGAAGCAAGGAGCATGGCTCCACCCAGTACAAACTGTGGTTCTGCTAGAACAGTCCCTTTAGCAGAGCCCTGCACACCCTCCCCTGTGTACCTGACTGTCTGCATAGTGTCAGTGTAGGTGAACCTACTGCTGGTGCAACAGATGTTGGAGCAGGAAAACCTGAATCTCCGAGCAGGGGGATTAATGGGGCATTAACATCAAGGCCCCAGTTGTGGCCATTTAAATGCTAGCAGCTTTAAGTAAGTTATCTAAAACTCGAGCTTACTGTGTGAGCCACTAGAACTTAATTATAGAACATTTAGGGCCAAAACTTGCCCCAAGGTATGCATGAAGTCATCCCAACGATGCTAATGGAAATCCATGTGCTATATATTAGAAAAGCAACTGGTTCTAAATAGGGCTATTTTAAAGCAGAATGTAACAATGGTTATCTTTTACTGAACATCGTTTTATTATTTACATTTACAAAAATTCATCACATCACAGTCGCCCAGATTCGTCAGCTGGGCTTTAATTTACATTCTTCACTAACATTCCCACAAAGTCAATAAAGAAAAGCTTGGTTTTAAAGCCTAGCAGCTTGAATTAATGTTCTGTTAAATCTGGCAGGTTTTGTCCATGGTTCTTTTATTGACCCTTGTACTTCTTTTGACACTCTTGTGATGCACCTTTTCCCAACCAAAGTGTATTTCGTGGTCCAGGGATGGTTTCTAACTGAGGAAAGTGTATTTTCACCTCCTCTTCACCTCCCAGAGCAGTATTTCAGGGCTCATCAAGAGGTGTGCCATTAAACCTAAAGCATGCTCGTGGCTCCTCTTGCATTGCAGCAAACAGATTTGTCAGACTTCAAATCTACTGAGCAGCAGCAGGTAAACATAGCTTTTGTTTTAGCAGCTCAGTTACAGCTAAGTGAGCATCTGCCCTGGCTGTACACAATAAACCTTCTATTTCAGAGGATATAATTGTCATTGCATTTCGCTGTCCTTTGAAACTTGGAGCAGGAGGCTTCAGCCTGAGGGTCCACTGCAGTCTTTAGGACATTAAAAGCCTCACATTTTTCACCACTTATTAGAATATGCAATTATAGATATCTGTGTAAAATGAAAGGCAAATATCACACTATGTAAAGCCTCAAATGATCACTTGGCTTGGGATTCATATACAAGAGGCAAAGCCACACAAATTCAGCATTGTTACATGGCTGTGGTACTTGCAATGTGCAATACACTGAGTAAAACTCTCACTTTAAAGATCTTCCTATTCCTGTTAACAGGTTAGGGGCCTCTAGAGAAGTGTCTTATCAGGCACTACTTTTTAGTTCTAATGAAACTTTCTGCTAAGTGGGAGCTGAGCTGACTCCGTTTTCCAGTTCTCTTGTATGAATTTCACTTGTGGAAGTTAAAAAACTGTTTTCTTACATACATTTCTTACATTCTTCATGTTCCCCCAGAAAGACTTTAATATCATGATTTCTTCAGGAAATACACCAGAACTTCTTTCTGGTTTAAATCTCAATGAATGGCACAGATGCAACTGAATGCAAATCTGTGGTGAAATTCAAGACAGGAATGCAGCATGTATGTGTTCAGGACAGAGTTTCCATGGTATGAAGACTGAAAAGTAATCAGCAGCTCACCCAAAATCTTAGAATGATTAATTTGTGGAAATTTCATCTGTGTAAAGTTATCTATAGCATGTACGGAACAAACACATACAGGCATACATGCTTTTGAGAATAAATACCCAACCTCTTGGTACACACTGACATTGCATAGTATATGCATAAGAGTTTAATGAAGTGCTTGGGGCCCATGCTAACTTTGATTTGTAGGGCTTTAAGTCATGCAGCTCATATGATGTTACTGTATGCTGCTGTGAATACTGAGAAGAATTTTTAAGACCAGCTCGGTGTGTTACACTCACAACTCTCATTTTATTTCAACGTAAATTTTGTGTTTAATCTCTTTTTTTTTTGGGCACAGAGTCTCATGAAAGGATGCAGTATAAATGATACCATCCATTCCATTGTTTTTCTCCCTTTTCCACACTTTCCTTTCTGCCTATCCCTTCATCTGCCTTGTTGGGCCTTTCTTTACCAATTTCTAGTCATGCCCTTAGCCTGCCACTTGTTCTGTGCTTTCACAAATATAATTTGTATACTCTGTAGTATACATCTCTTCCCTGCTGTTCCTACTTACCTCTCCTGGCACCATCAGTGTTCCATGCCATTACAGTACCTGGGCTTTAATTTAGTGTTTACCTTTGTATTGCTTTTAGTAGGATAAACTCTCTCTGTCTCATACCCTCACCTTTCATTAACTCTGGTTTCCTATCATCTTCAGTTCCTACCACTCCGGAAAAGGCAGGAGGGGGAATGAAGAGCTTGTGGAGGCAGTGCTGGCTGTCACAGACTGATTGACAATGAGCACGGTGCCTCCAAGTGCCAAGATGTTGCAGTTTGTGAAGTGAGACCTCAGTGCCCGGTACACCCTCCTTGATTGAACAGACATTTTGAGTGCAGCTGCCCATCACTGTTAGCCCAGTGACTCCCTGCATTCTCCTCACTTCCTTCTCCCAAGTTGTCAGACTGGCAAGGCTCAGGAGAAATCACAGGTTTCCTAATTGTGTTTGTGCCTGCACAGAGAAAAAACTTAAATACAGGCTGGTCAGATCTGTACAGATGATGGAGGATGTTTCGCTCCATTCTGCACTAGTGTGGGCTCTTCAATTTGTGCCTGGCAGCTTCCTTGTTCCTGAGGACAGAAAGATAAACTGGGGCTTTTTATGGATGGGGAAAGTGACAAAGCAAAAGGAGAGAAAAGGAAATTCATTACATTTATCTGCGCAAATATTTTCTCAAACGATTCCTGCAATTTCACATATCGAGCCCCCTCTGTGAGCACATCTATCCTGCATGCCTGTATCTTGGATTTATAGAGAAAGCTTGTTCCTACATCTACTCAGTCAGATTGGAGCTCTTTAT
Source organism: Climacteris rufus (assembly GCA_013398175.1). Taxonomy (NCBI): domain Eukaryota; kingdom Metazoa; phylum Chordata; class Aves; order Passeriformes; family Climacteridae; genus Climacteris; species Climacteris rufus. The sequence goes on along the minus strand of VZRZ01006181.1, from coordinate 3,049,648 downwards.
TGGTGCTGATCAGTCTATTCATACTCTTCTGACTGTTCCTTGCTCAGAAGCAAGACATCACACACTGTTTTCAATGGCTGTTTAAGCGTCGAGTGGGCTCTGGTAACTTGGTAATCCAGTGAGAAAAGCACAGCAGCAGCCAGTCTGGACTGCGAGTCTGACTCAAAAGCGGACAGGTTTTCCTTTGATTGCACAGGCTAGACTCATCTTTGAGAGGTCATTTTCTAGTCAAACTGAACACAGAAGTTGACTAAATCAAGGTGGCCCAGTGACTCTTGGAAATCCCAGTGCCTTTAGTGATTGAAGAGAGAGCAGGAGCCACAGACAGTCCCAGGTTAGGGGTGGCTCTATGGGCAGCCTTGATTTATTTGGCTCAGTGGCTCACAATTACTGAAATAACAAGACACTTTCTTCTTTTTTATCGCAAAGTCTCTCGGGAAGCTTAATTTGCATACAGTGACTCAGAAAGCTGCCTGCTAAGCTGCACGTACTGTATGTCTGTCTGGAACAAGTCAGAATGATTTGTCCTCTTGTTTACAGCAGCCTATTTATAACAGCATGGAGATGACCCAAGGGTACACCAAGTCTACCTTCCAAACACCCAGAAAGGGGCTTTTCACACTCATCACAAAGCCTCAAATACTACAGCTCCCTCAACTCCTCCTTCCAGTGAAGATGATTTCCAAGGGCAACAAGGAGCAGAGTGGAGTAGAGCAGGTTTTGATGAACTACATCAGCAAGAACATTTGTTGCATCATGATCACAGTAAGAATCCATCTGCTCCAAGGTGATACTAGGCCCAAAGGATGAAGGACAAGTGTCCTTGAATACCTATGGACTGTGGTATCCACTGCTACTATTTTCCCCAAAAATAAGTTGTTTGCAGTTACTGCAAGGTGATCTGTGTCTTCCAGCATTTTTGTTTAAGGGCTTCCACGTTCAAAACTCCTAGAATTGAATCTATAAAGCCACAGTGTTTCTCAGTCAGATAATTTCAGCTCTTAATAAGACCATTTTCAGAAAACACTGTATGTTATGTATGTAAAAGCAATAGACCTGTAATGAATCATATATGTGTATTCTAAATTAATTTTTCACAGGACTAATTTTAATGTCCTACATTAGCATCTCCTGCTGCTCCCCCTAAGAATCAGATAAACAATTCTGCAACCCATGTACCTTCAAACAACTGCTTCTTCCCAGACAAGGAAATAGGTTTTCCCTCTCTGTTACAGATACAATATTCTTCATTAGAACTGCAGAAACCTAAGGTCTGGTCTTTATTCAAAAATGTCTCATGTGCAATTTCTATTTTGCATTAGAAGAAAGTCAATGTTACTGCTTTGGAAAAGAGACCAAGTTTCTTAATCAGACATGCCATGCTTATTTTTGACCCTGTTACTAGACTGAAATTAGTGACTATATGAATACATCTCACATATTTAACATACAAATATAAGCATATATGTCTGCACACACACCCACCAATCTTCAGCACTTACACATACTCATACATATCTCTGTGCAAGCAACTATTTAATTTTATTTTTACATATATGTATTTACAGGCATGTTGGTACACGTACTTATACATATGCTCACCTATGTAACTTGTAAGCATTTTACAGTCATTGAGCACTACCTGAGCTTTGTGATGTCTCTTTTGTTATATCTGAAGTATTTGGTTGAAGATGAACAGGTCAATTACTCCTGTACTTACAGAAAAGAGACCCATTATGCCTACAGCTTACCTAAAGCACTTTTATATATGTATTTATATATATACATACATATATATAATATATATACACACACACACCATTAAAGGACTCAAAACCTTCTCCCTGCATCCTCTTTTATTTGGGCTGAGCAGCACCACTTGGTAATGGAATATGTGTATCCCAAGCTCAAGTCAGCAAAACTATCTGTAACCTGTGTATTTCTGCCATTTCTACCACAGCACTCTCCACAAGCAGAGCTACAGCAGTGTGATTCTTCTGTCTTTTACCACAAGCTTCTCCTCCACAGTACAATTTCTAATAGCTCAAGTTTTTTAATGCTTACAGAGGAAACAACCTCTTCTCCTGCTCCCTAATTAATTTTTCTTTTCTCTTTCTCTTTTTTCTTTTTTTTCTTTCTTTCTTTCTTTCTTTCTTTCTTTCTTTCTTTCTTTCTTTCTTTCTTT
>VZRZ01006181.1:3016832-3047126 GCA_013398175.1 Climacteris rufus | reverse complement strand
TTCCTTCCTTCCTTTCTCTCTTTCTTCTCTTTCTTCTCTTTCTTCTCTTTCTTCTCTTTCTTTCTTCTCTCTCTCTCTCTCTCTCTTTCTCTCTCTCCTTATTTATATCTTAACCAATGTCACAGTAACGACACGAAAGAAGGAGACGGAAGCCTCTGGAGAGTGAAGGAACAAGTTCTGCAAGGGACAAGTTTGGGGCTTCCCTGCCCATCTTTATTATATATGTGCCTTATAATTCACTGTGTATTGGAGGAAACAAAGGCCTCCCCTCAATCACACTGGTCAAAGGGAATGTCCATCAAACGTCTGTGCCCAGGAGAAAGGAATGTAAATAAAAAGACACCATTACAATAACATGACTATGTTTACAGAGAATGTCTGAGAAACTAGTTACAAAAGAATGATAACATCCAGAACTGCCGAAGTCAGGGCAACAAACAAACACTACAGACCATAAACTAAAATGGTCCAGAGTTCCTTAATGGCTATTTTGATTCCTGGAGCAATGACAAATACAAGGTGTGAATTTAGCAATTCATGATGGAAAGAAATAAAAGAATTCTGTATCGAAGCAATACAGTTGCTTTGATTTTCAAGGAGGATATGCAGAATGGGGTTAAAGGTGGCTTGTAGGGTCCTGAGAGATCAGCAATGCTATTTATAGAAACACTATGAACAGAAAAGCCATATATGCAATTATTCAATTATTCTAACATATGTTTACAGCTGTTCCCTATCTCTAAGGCTGGTCATGAAGGACTGGTAGAATCAACTGTACAACTGATTCAGAATGGAAAAATTTACCACCTTTTTATTTTTGGTAGCCAAGTCTTAATTTTGCAAGTGATGTTTTTGTTCAGTTGCATGAGCTGAGCAGTCTGGATAAATGGTATATACCCCTTTGGCAATATATGAAGGATTCTTTTTTTTTACCATTTCTTATTTATATCATGAGTGTGGTCATCTAAGTCATATGCTTCCTGTTTTTAAATGAATGACAAACTTTTCAGGGAGGAGAACAGATTCCAAATGATGCATAAGTACTCATAACCACAAAAACCTTCACCTGAACATTTTGAAAATGTTCATTTAGAGAAGAAATATGGCAGAATAAAATGGAATCTGGACAAGTATGCACAGATGACATTTTGTGGTGCTTTGCCAGGCCTAAGATTAAAGACTCAAAGTATAAACAGGTGAAATAAGGAACTCTGTATTTTTGCAAACAGTTTTACTTCATAAAGAATGGCATGTCATGAGTTAGAGAGTGAAATAGGGTGGGATTAAGGCTTTCTGACACTAATATGGAAATACTTACATTATCAACTAATCAGAAACCCTACTTTCCAGGAAAATTTCCCAAAATTTAAACATGTTATGCCAGGTGTCAAACATTCTCTAGCTACATCACAGCAATGAGAACAGAAGCCTTCCTACTAATCACTCAGTTTAACCTGTGTCTACATTTTGTGGTTTTCTGGCAATCCCACTTCAGGTCCTTGAGCCTTCTCTATCCTGGAGGAGTGGGAGAGAAGTAGAGATTGGTTGACAGCAATACACAGCTCTCTCTTCCCAGAGAAAAGATGTCTACAGCAGTATGTGACAGTAGTGTCAGCAGGGAAATACATCTTGGAGTGCAGGGAGTTTAAATGATTATTCCTTGGCCTTGCAAGAAGCAGCCTTTGGGCCTGCTTGTGCTATGGTCCCTGAGCATTTCAAGAACAGAGCTGTGAAAGAGCTGTTTTCCCCCAAAGACCTTAGCACGATGCAAAAGAGCGGCTTGTGGAGAAAACACCACCCAGAGTGGGTGTGGGAGGAGAGAGCAGCAGCAGCTGCCTCTGGTGCTTTGGACAGAGGACTCAAAAGGGTTTTTGCTGGGGGAAAAACCCCTAGATCCATCACAAATGAAACTTGTTTCTTCATAGCTATATAGAGCCATCAGACAATTTCCTTGTGCCCTCTTACATGTTGATGAGCATTCTCAACAGAGGCTGTCTTAGATGCTGTGGCTTGGAGGAAATTAGGGAGAAAAATGAAAAACATCAAGTCCAACCTGTCAACAATAATTTCTTCTGATTATGAGCAGTGCTGAGATCTTCTACTACTGACATCGACAGAAGTTTGCCTGTACCTCAATATCCATTGGATTCCAACACTCAGTTGTGTGTTTAATGCATTCTGATATGAGTCAAATCCTTTGAAAACTATACCTGAGATTGGGAGGAGAGCTGGGCATCACCATAAAATTTATCATCATTCTTTTATGATGGAACAGCATTTTGCACAACCGAATCGACATTCCAATGCTCTCAAGTTAGGTCTCACTCATGATGTGCATTCCCAACACTTCTTTATTTCCTAGATACTTATTCAAATAATACAGCTGAAGCATCATCTCATTGCATGACCTTCAAAGGATTTTGTCTCATAAAACCCTTGTAGGTTACTGAAGTGCTGGCATTCCTAACTTCCTGGCTAGCAACAAAGGCTTGGAGATGATGTTACTTGCCACAGTCACAGAAGAAAGTAAGAAGCAAAAATCTGAAAAGACTTTACAATTCCAAGTGAGTGATTTAACTCTTGGAATAGTCTCACTTTCCACTTGGTGATTTAAGACCCTGAAGACCCTTTTCCTCCCGGCCTCCCACATAATTACATTTAATCTTGAAGCTTTTTCATTTCTCATTAGATTTGGTCCTGTGCTGTTACTTAAACATTTTGCTTTGAGTACTTTTTTTTTTCCTTCCAGTCACTTTCACTGTTTCTATTCCACCTCTGCTTTTCCTTCTGCATCTGCTCATTGCAACTGAGATCAGCAGAGGCTGCTGTGCTAGAAGTCCCAAGACTCAGAAAAACCACACACAGGATTGTTAAACTTCTGAGCCTATCTTCTCCCTTTGCTTCATCGAGTTGCTTAAAGTTTCAAACAGCATGCAAAGTGAGTCGAATTTCTCTGTAGGCAGCATAGACTATAGTTTGATATGGCAACATTTTCTGGGCCTGTTAAGGGGAGATGCACACTTTTTCCTATTGCATTGTGTATTTCTAGTTTCCTCCTGAATGTTCAGAGGGCACTAGATATTTATTGAGTCTTTCATAAACCTGAGCTCTTTGTCTACATCAAGACTCACTTTCGCAGACCAGAGAAGCATGGTTGTTCCTCAGTCCTGTATCTCCTTTCCTCTCTTCTCTTCCATTCAGTCTTCAAAAGTTCTCACAATGTTGTGGTTTCCCCTCAACTCTACTGTCTTGTGCTTGGTGGCAGACTGTCACATGCAGCTGAGATCACTCTGGCCCTATAACTGAGCAGTCTTATATGTCAGCAGCAAGAGTTGTAAAATGTGTGTCTGGTGGCCACAAACCTCATTACATCCCTAGTGGAGGCCTTATACAAAATGATGCTTCCTTGGTGCAAGAACCTAGTCTTACCATATTTCTTTACACCTGCAAGTACAGTCCTAGAACCAAATTCATAGCAGGTGAGATGTAGGCTGAAGGTTCTTTTCCTGATGGAGACAAATTGTGAATGCTAGCTACTTTCAATACCATGCTCACTGTGCTTTGGCATTCGGAGACATCCTTAAGCATGGATTTCTTGGTTTCTATTGTTTATATGTTCTGCCCCAATGCTACTTCAGTGTATATTTTAATGAGTGAATTTATTATATAGCTCACTGCACAAAAATTTCAGTTACATTATTAAAAACTCCCTTGTACTGATTTTTGGATCAGATATTCCCTGCATGTATTTTGAATCCACTGTTGGTTATAGCTTTTCTCCATTTTTTTTTATTGTTCTTGATCTGGGAATAAAGCCTAATATGGGTCTGCCCTCAGTACTACTACCTGTCTTTCCTCCCCTGTATCCCAGACTACAGCATAGACCTCTCTTAAACCCAGTGAGACAAGATAAGCCTTTTTTTTGCCTGGCAGCATTTCAGAGACATTAAGTGTAAGAGAGAAGGTAAGTAATTCACCATGCCTCCCCATTTCTGTAATGGGGGAGGACATCTTGATACATTTACAATACTCCTCTGGGGATATTTCATCAGTTATACCTAACTCTAATGGACAAGAATTGATTTGAACTTTCTACTTAGCACAGAGCTGTAAACAGCTTCACTCCAGGTTGCAGCAATGAACTGGTGTTTTGTAAAATTGAGAGAAATTTGGAAAACTTCTGTGTCGATCTATTAAGTAAGCTAGCAGCTGAATGATCCAGGGCTTAATACTTTGTCTTTTCAATTTTAATAACAGAAAGAGCAATTACTAACCTACATGATACATTTTTTCATTCTAACATCTCTCCTCCATTTTTGTCAGGGTATTGGCATTTTAGCTATCTCATTTACTTTCAGCTGAGATTTGTCAAAACAGGATACAGTTTGAGAAGGTGTTTTTATTGTTCTGTTTAATGTCAGATGCTTATTTTTGTAGTTCTCAGAGCAAAAAGCCCAGAGAACTCTTTGTCCTGCTGTAGTAATATCTGTCAATGTCTAAAGTCTATCAAAAAACAGATTCCAAGGCTCTTGGGGTATTCCCCCCACCATCAAGTTTTCTATTGGTTGGTACCTTAGGCAGTTTTATTCCTGGGCATGAATGCAAAATTCCATCATTTAAAAAAATTGGCATATACAGTATTATATCTTTGCCAAGGTTTGCAAAGTGAAAATACAGAGTTCTTCATAGCTCTGCTAGGGAGCAAATAAGCAGCTCCTGTTATCACATGCTGTATTTTTTAAAGCCTGTTGTATTAGAGATTATCTAGAAAAGTTGCAACTGGGGCAAATGATCACATCAGTAATCCATATTTTAAGATCCCTATTTCCAACATACTGATCATCATGGTGAGCTATGAAAACATTTTTGTAAGGCGTTCACAATTCTTTACAGATAATACGGTCACAGAAAACAGACAAGCAAAGGAGATATGTTTTATATTAATTCTAAAGTTAGAAATCAGGCAAGCATAAGCAAGAAAAGACAAAACAATGACCTTCCCAGCTCAGCCTTTTGTTCCTCTGAATTAAAGATGTCATTCGGCAAGACTGTGTTTCTGAGCTGTTTCTTTGCGCTGATGACAGAGAGAACTGCCCTTTTTTTTTCTGGATCATCATCTGGAACCAGTGCTGGAACAAGACACTACCCTTGAAAGCTTTGCTGTGGAGCAACAGAATTGCCTCTAACACAGGCAGGGCAGAAGATGGCAGGTTTCAAAATCAAGCAGCATTAGCTGCCACCACCATCTGACATTTGAATGTGATCCCAACCTATTTCCAGCTGGTATGAACACACTCACAAGACTTTCTTATTTTGGTACTCTCACTGACATCAGTGAAACTGGCCTTTTGGTACCAATATTTCTAGTTTCTAGAAAGACATGGCTTGGAGATAAATTGAAACAAAATGGCAAAAGGCAAGATTGTCACCAGACTACTGTAACTTTGACAGTGATTGGAATAAATAATGAAACACAGCCTATATGCCTTCAGATAATTGAGAACCACAGCACTGGATGTGCAACTTCTATATCTCTGGCATTTTAAGAGAGAAAAGCTTTTAATTTCCTGTTGGTCCCATGTTCAACCGAGATTTTGGCATTCATCCAGCCCTAATTTAAGGAGTTAGTAGCAAAACCTAGGTGCAAATTTTACTAAATTTTACTCCCTGGTTTGTATTGGTGTTACAAACATGCTAATAGGGAAACTGGACTGCTGTTGTTAACAGACTGTGTTCTTGTCTTCAGTTTCCAAATAACTGATTAGTTTGGGTATTTCCATACTATGAGGGTCAGGTGAACCAACATTGAATGCCAATATGTTTCTGCTTATTACTTTGGTGCTTTTGTTCTCTTATAAATTTTTTTTATAGTTCACTTTAATTTCATTTTATAACAAGAGGCACACCTGTATTTTAAGTGTTTTGTAATGACTTCCTCTTAGAGACACATTTCTTGACCCTATACCTCAATTTAGCATCTTTCTTGAGACAAATTTGCAATTTGGGAATGGCAGAAGATGAAGAGAGAGAGGTGCTAGCACAAAGGATTTCATCCGAACACTTCTCTTTCCAGCACATTTCAGGGAGAAACTGCTAAAACGAACTGGCTCTTCTAATACACTCCTTATCGTGAAGCCACAAAGACAGACTGGAACGAAATTTTAACTTCTGTAGTGATAACATTTGCCCCATCTCTTCTATCCTCATGGATATCCTGGGAAATGGATCCTGGATGCAATACACAATGCTGGCTGCCAATTACTGCTTCACAGACCAGCATGGAGCTGTTAGTGGGAAAACAGCAGAACCTCCTGGCATTTACTGCTTCAGAAGGTGCCCATCCGCAGAGATGCCACCTGGGACCAGAGGGATGGCCTGTTCAGCACAGGAGGCATTAGGCATTGAAGCACTCAGCCATGGACAGATTCTTACAACCAAGTGGAATGAGCCAGTAAAGACTAACCAGCCTATAAGAAATTGTTTATGGTTCTAACTGTAATGGTAAACAATTTGCAAACTACCAAAACACGATTTGCTAAATTCTTTCATAAGATGACCACTTGGTCTTTCCAAGTGATTGAGAAATTTTTGAATATTCTTGTTCTCCAGTCAAATTTAAGAACAGATTGAGTTACTTGGTTTGTTTGGGGTTTTGGTTTTTGTTTGTTTGTTTTGTTTTGTTTTTTGTTAGGGGCACCAACACCTTCCTCCCAGTTCCCTGAATGCTCTAGGATTAATACACAACATGATATGTTGCTACACCCTCCACAGAAGGTGACTAAAAGGATCTTAATTGACTGAAAATCAGAAAGGTCTCCAACATAAACAATGATGACAAATGAAAAGAAATTCTTTACAATGTCTCAGTATTCCTATCCTTACATCCTTCCTCTTTTCTTTGATAATGTCCCCTATCTATTCCCCCTCAAACTCAAGCTTAAGTACAAAACTTTTCTTTCTATGGGTTTGCTCTTTGCTTTTCCAACCACTGTGGCATCCTTTTTTCTGTAACTTTTATCTGAGATTTATAAACCTTTTCTGTGGATCTGCTTGTCCTGGACTTGTGCTTAGTGAAAAGAGTTTTTTTGCCTTGAACAACCTCTTCCACTTTTGCCCATTTAGGCACATTCACCTTCCTGCTTTTCTTCTTGCACTTTGCAATGCCACGTCTCTGGTATGTGTAAGAAGTCTTTGTGAACCTTTCAATTTTGTCACCTGAATTTTATAGTCTTCCTTGAATTATCTTTCCTTTCTTCCTCTCTTTTCTTTAAGCCAAAATAAAACAGGCTACCATTATGAATCTGTTCTGTTATTCAGCAGCACAAGAAGTGTTCTCAAAGCAATGCTTCAACACTGCAGTATGGCCTGGGCCAAAGAGCAGTTCTTTAAAGGCATATCATAAATGAAAACACTCTCCATAATAAATGCTATTTGCACAACCGCTTGACTTCTTCCTTCCAGCCATTCACTAATGAAAACAATAATATTTCTAATTTACCAAAATAAATAAATAAATATAGGTGCAACCTCTAGTTTCTGGCAATATTCTCATTCTTACTAAATCATATTAAAGGAATGTACTGAAATGCAGTGTGTGGTGAATTTATTTTCATGAAAACAGGGATGAAGACAATGAATCTAGTGAGAGAAGGTGCCAACATCTTTATACACAACATCCTTGAAAACCTATCTCTTCCCATTCTATTTCAAAAATAAATTCTGTGTTGAAGTGGCTTGACTCAAGGTGCTATAAACTTTGGCATTCAAACCAGATCAAACATTTTCAAGTAATACTTTCATACAAAACAATCTTACATATGGTTCCTAATCATGGACTCCAACGTAAAATTGCTAAAGAAAGGTTTAATTTTTATTGCTCACCCCTTCAAACCTTTCCCCAAGTGGCAGCCCACACATCTGATCCTGATATTTTTCATTTGTGATTCTGGATACATGCAACAATTGTCTGGGAAATATTGCAAGGTCCCTTTACACAGGGTGAATTGGGTAAAGACTCAAAATAAGTGGTGCCAATCCCTTATCCATCTGGTTTATGACTGTTCCAGATGGAAGGAAGCTATTAGAACACCACTCTTAACTCCCAGCAAAGGCGGAATACAGTCTCCAAATTAATGATTTACCATATGAGCGACCTAAGCTTCGTCAGAAGGCCAAGTAAGTATTTGGCCCACTCAAAAATTTCATATCCATCTTGAAACGGAAAAGACCAGACAAACAGTTCCTGAAATTTAGTAGCAAAAGGAGCTAGAACAGTTTGACAGTGGCTGACAAAAGAAGGATGGAAGTCAGCCCTTCCACTCTTACACAAGCTACAAATGCAGGTCTTCAGCCCACAACATATTGTAGGACAACCATCCTCTCCTGTGGCAGAGTTTCCAATTCAATAATGCAGGTGCAGCCTCTGACATCCAGCTTCGCTTAAAATGAGAAAACCTACCAAAATGAATTACTTTCATTTTCATTCAGCCATAATGTTGTGCAACTCGTGTGGCCAAGCGACGTGACTGCGCAGCGAGGGAGGCAGTCCCTGGGGGTGACCGGGGGCCCCCAAGCTGCTGGGGCAGCTGAATGGCAGGGCAGGGCTCAGCACACAAAAGGACAGATGAACAGGAGGAACCCAAAGCTTCGAGTGACACCTAAAGGCAGCTGCAATAATAGAGACCTTTAAAGAGGTCTTTGAAAGTGGAATGTGGAGCCGGGATAGCAGGGGTACAGAAAAGGCATTGCTGAGGATTTTTCTCTTCGTTAAGTGAAGTAAAATACAGCCCTCGCTCATTATGGAGGCAGGCAGCCTCGCCAGGCTGATACATCTCATCAGCCTATTAATAAAGCTCTGCTCGAATCTAGTTTCACAAGGCAACCCATCAGAGTCTGTGCTTCCAACGCGTGCTACAGACACAGGGCTATGGAAAATCTCACCCTCCAGAGAGACCTGAGTGAGGCAGTCTTTTTCATTAATACCAAGTCTGCACAATGAATCAACAACAGATTCAATAAGGCCAGGAAGAGCAAAAATAGAGCTTCTGACCAAATAAAAGACATGTAATGAGATCAGAGTGAATTTAATGGGAACCTCTATTCCACTGAATAGGCAAGGTCCCAGACATCCTCCTTCCTGGGTCTCAGGAGCTAAGCCAATAGACTTCAAGTTGCATCATTAAGTTCAAAATCAGACGAACTGTAATTGAAATAAAAGTCTTATTTTTGGCTTGTTGATCAAAATGGAGCTCAGATGTGCCTGAGGGCATGATTTTCATCAGGACCTCAATGCAATCCTTGATTTCCCAAGTACTGCACCTGCAATGAATCATGGGCTCAACTAGTAGCATATTAATACCCAGTTACCTGGTGTGCAGGTGGAAATAGAAAATGCAATATTTAAATGCTTTAAAAGCACCTGCCATTTATGATGAACACAATTCTTTCCAGGCACAAAATTGCATCTTAACACACATATGCCATTACTGAAAATCGTGCCCAATGATTTTGAAACACTATATTCACATTTGTGCCTACATCCTGGTAGCCTTTCATTTCCCCTCCCTCCAATAATTAGTCTAAAAGACCCTCGTCCTGACTAAGGAAGTTAGTAGAGTCTCCATATCGTGTTCATAGCAGATCCCTTAACCTGGTGGGAGAGCATCACAAAGCACGCATCAACGGAGAGCCAAGCAATGATCCTGCACTGTAACTCATTGTCCAAGACCACTACTTACAAACAGCATGTGGTCTCTCCTTTAATATGTAATACAGCAGGTGATGGAGAACTGAGAGAAATGAAAAATCTTGTTCTCATGGGTGAAGGGACAGCAGACTGTCATATGTCCAATTTTCCCCACACATGAGTAGGTAATAAATATCAATTAGCATCCATTGTCCTAAAGTCTTGAAGCTTGGTGTCTAACTTGGTGTCACACATAGATTCAGCAAATCCTGTGGGATACTCTGGTACCTAGGCAGAAGAGAAGATAATTTGGGAGTTTGGTGATCTGGGGCAGAAAAATGAAAGAAATAAATAGCTTCTATGTTTCACTTGTTTCCTGTAGAAGAAAGCATCTGCATCAAAATGAGTTTAAACATAAGGGAATACATTCTCAATGTGTTGCACAGGGATTTAGCCACATGACTCCCATTGATGTTTATGGGAAATGAGTGGCTAAATCCCCATGTAATAGGTTGAAATTTTAGCCCAAGGAGACTGACTGTGGAGGAACTCGTCAAGGTCCCTGCTTATAAAAATTGTGAGTGTATCAACCATTCTCAAATAGCATCTCTTTTTACTGGTATATAATCAAGTGGACCCCTTGAAAGGGACCAGGGAAATTAACTCTATTAAAAGGTTACAGAAAAGACTATAAAACTGCTCTACTAGGAAGTGCATGAACATGATCTGTGGGTGCAAGGGCATGTCAGAGGATGACTTTTGTGTTGATCATGTCCCTTTTTACAAGCTGATGCTCTCCTGGAAGACAGTAAGGGGTTATTGAATAATTTAATGCTTCAGACTTCAGCAACAAGAGGTATCTAGAAGCATGGACATCCTGTTATAAAATGCAACAAGAAGAGCTTCTAACCATAGTTAATCTCAGTAGGTTGCAAGAAAAGAAGGAAGATGCTAAATCCCTTGGCTTTTCTCCTGCCTTAAGGAGAATGGAGATAAGCGTCAGATTAGAGTGAGGGAATCTCTTCTGTCTTCCAATTACACAGATACAGGCCTACCGCAAGCCAGAAAATTTTCAGTAGCCAAAATTTACAACCAAATTGGCTATATGAATATCAGATTAGAGGTTTAACCAGGAAATACATGTCTAATTCTGTCCTCAACTGCATGACAGCTACCGCTCAGGGTAAATTAGCAAAGGACTAGCCTATTTCTGACTAAAATACACAGTCTGGGCAAGAGTGTTGCTGTGAAACATGCATCTCTTCTGCAGCAATGCCAGTGGAATTCTGCAGACATTTCCCCCTCCTGCCCTCCCGTCTGCCCCCCACGCAACAGGGTGTTATGGAGCTGGTATGGACAAAAACAAAATGTTTTAATGTAGCAGATCATTAGATTTTATTCTATCATCCAAGGGCAAGTTTAAAGGAAAACTAGTTCAAGTACAGTTATTACAGAAAGCAGGTTCTTCACGGATGTGCAGCCAGCAAAATAATCGTTGCATGTCTTTAATTTTTTTGATATAGACGCTGAAAAAACCCCTTCCTGGAGAGGTTAGTATTCATGATTATTACATAGACTTGAGAAATCTCTGAAGGTTGTGATTACAGCAAAAGATTTTTTTTTTGTTTAACAATTATAAGCCATCAGTCAGTGTCATTCCATGAAGTTTGAGCAACGCATACCTATTCTTCTTTGGCCATCACACTGCAATTTCAAAAGATAAACCTCAGTCCTCTGTGTGTTTCAGCTCTGAAATACTGTATATGCGAAAATTAATCTGGCAGCCTCTTCTGAAATCACAGGCTTCTGAGACGAGCAAATGGGTACAGTTTTCTTTTAACTGTTTTTTGAACCCCATGTGTTGAGAGAAAACAACAGAATGGAAATTGCTCATCAAAATGTTAACTTGTGGCACGGCAGAGCCCAAAGCAGGTGTGTGGCATGCCGTTCCCTCTGCTGACATGCCTACCACATGGCACCCAGTTCTGCCACCTCCGTCCCTTCCTTTTGGAATTCCTCCTCCTGCAAACGCTGAAATGTGGCTTAACTCCGAGTTGCACAGAAGTGATGTGACCTTTCAGGAAACAGGCAGTTGGGGAAAACCTTCATTTAGGATAATCCGTCATGGAATTATCCTTTGGATTATCTGTAGCCACCACGGTTCTTCCAGCCCAAACATAACTGTTTCAGCTAATGCATTTGCTATTGGGAGCATATCTAGTCAGGAGAAGAATATGATCTTGCTAATTCAAGCGAGGATGCTGACCTATCACAAATAACTGAATTTTTCAAATTAACAACAGACAATACACAATATAAATAAATAAAGGATAAAGCATTACAGAGCACACTTTGTTCATGTATTTTGACAACTCCTTAGGTTTAAATTGTGAAAATACTTTACAGTGTACAAGTAAATGTGCTGTGATGTACTTTCTAAAAATACTGAAGGCTTCGTCATCTTTGAATTAATATCTATCCTTGTAGCTTGTAGCTGGAACTGAAAGTTAATGGAGAAATTACTGTACAAAGGTGGCTAAGATTTTCAGAGAAAATATGGGAGAAGAAATGTTCTTTTTGACTTGTTCTTAATTCTTCACAGCGTTGTGTGTAGTTCAGCATCACAGACTGCAAGAAGCCAAAAACTATTCTGTGTCTCCTGGATCCTTTAGCCTTCTGCTAAACCTTGATGAAGGATCACTCAGATTTTCCCAAAATGTCTAACGAAAAACACAATATTGTGTCCTGATCTCTGGTATCCACCCCCATTTGCCTTGTGCAGAGTCTTGTCAAACTTTCACATTATGATATGCTAAATTTCAGATACCTGCTCACAACCAGGTTTTGGATGAAGAGATGGATTTGAAATAAAACACCCCATGGGCCTAGAATAAAATTTCACTTGGGCCAAAATTCCCCATTTCTAAACATACTACCCAGAATTTTAGAAGTTACTTTTGAAATACAAGGTGAAGGGTATAAAATGTTTATCTTCACAACCTTTTCCCCCCTCTTAAAATGCAAGAAAACATTCTGTTTTTCTAAGGCATAAAGACAAATGCAGCTCCCTAAGCTAAAGAGCAGTATTCTTCTTCCAGCCACATCTTTGTCTTTTTCTCCCACAAAATAGAATGGAAGCATAGGATATTAATGTTATTTGAAAAGATGGAATTAAGCCTGTGCTATGTGAGTAGTTGTCTCAGGGCTTGAACTATCACTCTCTTCCTGGGCAAAGCAGCACACTAACACTTCACTGGTTTTGTTATTGCATTGGTTCAGTGTGTCCTGGAGGTGCCAGGGACCACCCTGCCACTCTCTCCTGGAAGAGCAGAGGAAGTCCCAACACACTTTCAAGGACTTCTGCATCCCCACAAAGGGAATGCATCTTCCATTTGCTTCCCATTTTCACACAACAGTGTTCTCCCATGGGTTTACATTTCCCTTTCCCAGCTAGAGAGAATATCACCTGAATGGGGAACTTGAGAGGTTTCAGAAGAGAGGAAATCTCCCTGTGAAAAGGTAATGGCACACAGGAAGTTTAGGAAAACCCTGATAATGCCAACAGGCTGCAAGGAAGTCTGTGGCCTACAGCAGCCCTTCTTTGGTGGCTCTGGTATATTTGCTGAATTCATGTTTTCTCTTAGAAATGGCAGTATGAACAACTACTGTTTCAGGTGGCAAAGAAGAGCTGCCATGCCAGAGGATGCATGTGTGGCACGCTTTCCAAATCTTCAAGAGGAAAACAAAAAAAAGATTGGAGCAAAAATCCTTACAGATTCAGTCTCTAAAGAAATATGAACTCTCAACTATTTCAGCCACTGGGTTCCAGCAGCTGCTGTTTATTCCTTTCACCCCCAGAGTGAGAGCTGAAGAACAAAAGCTGAGATGGTTCGAGTCAAAGAATTACTCTGAAAGTAAACAGACCAGAGGTGAAGAGCAGAGTTAGTAGGACACCTTATGCTGATAGCACTTTTATTTAGCACAGTACAGGGCTGACTCAACAGGCAACTGTCAGGGGAAGCATCCATTGTTGGGACTGGGCTGGAGAATGGTGGATGACCTGATCAAAATTTAGTAGGAAAAGCATTACTAATAAATAAAATGGAACAGTTACCATTGTTACCATATTATTACATTGTTAGTGTAGTTTGCTACTCAGATGTGACAGTGTTCAGAAGTGAAAATGGGACAGCTCTTGTTACATGGACAGCACTGATGGGATTTTCAGGCTTGCCATTTTCCTGTGGCCAGAGAGGTAAATAACTCACAGACATAGTTTGATTTCCGCCATGGGATGGCAAAGAGAGAACCAAGTCATAGCTCTGCAGATACTCAGTTGCTCCACTGGCGGCCTCAGCCTTTCCTTTCTTCTCAGGATGGAATTTTTTATGATAGCTCTGAGCTTTGACTTCATTCTTAGTGGCTGAATTTCTGTCCAAATGCCTCTTTGCTGACTGCTCAGACTAGGTGGGGGGGTATTGCCCTAGAGGATCATGCTGTTTGAGGACAATAAACAGCTCTAAAAATTCATTACTTTCTTTAACCCCCACCTTCTCATTATCATTTTGCAGTGATAAATACAAAGCACAAATAGGCAGTGAAAATAGAAGATGTGAACTACCAATGACAAAATACAGAAGGCATTAAAGTGATGCTTCCTCTGCCTTTAATTGGAGAGGAAGTTAGCTCACATGATAAAAATCATAAAACTGAAAACCAAAAGTATTTTCAGCAAAAAAAGTTATTTGATCATTTTTAAAGATTATTCATAGCCTATATTTCACTGGAGAACCAAATTTCCCAGGATTTGTTAAGATATATCCTGTGTGGCTTTGAGGATGTGTACCAACATCATATTACCAGCTGAGCTGCACTAAGAGCCATATGATGCCCGTGGTCTAACAGCAGGGTAGGCAATGCAGATCAACCTATTCCTAAATTGCGTGTGCATGATCTTCTCAGTGAAAAGCTCACTCACACCCACAGCATTATCAAGACAAAGCTCAAGAGTCTTTTCTTCCCTATGACTGTTTTAAGAGAGATGTATCCTTAGAGGAAATGCTGGGATGAAAATGTTTAAGTATTATTCAGTATTTTCCTGAAATTTTCCAGTTCTGCTCTTATTCAGGATTAAGTTCTACTTTATTGTGTTGTACCAACAAACAAACAACAAATCCAACCCCAAGGCATTTAGTCTAAATCCACTGGATTTTTATTGCAGTACTGCTTAAGTGGGAACAGACCTCAAATGCTGCTACTCCTTTTCTGAAGGCAGAAGACCGTAACACTTGAGCTCAGAAGCTTGACCATTAATTGTTTGTATTGCAGAGCCTATGACATACTTAAGTAGCTGAGCACAATAATAAACACAATAGCCAGTTCATTAAATCATTCTTTGTTAAGACTTTCCAAAGCTTTGGGCTTAAGCCTCTTAAAATTGAAATCATTATGCTATTTTTTTTTTTAAACAAATGAGCAAACATAACTCACATAAAAAGGAGAAAACACAACAGAGTCTTTGATGTATGCATCATCACTGTGATGACTTACTGTGATTAAACTATGTGTCTAACACCGCTAAGGGGTTTCAACAGCTCTTTCCAAGGAGAAGCTGAAATCAGGAAAGCCTATAAAGTGCTGCCATTGCTGTCACCTCTCCTGCAACAGCTTTCCTTGGCCTGTCACATCATGAGAGGGGCTATCAATAAACTTTGTAGAGTGGTGTTTGTGGTCCCTCTTGTGTCTGCAAGTTCCTGTCAAAACCCTGACTTGCTGACGCACCCTGACAGGCTCTGAGGATGACTGGAAATGACAAAAGGTGGAAGCAGGAATGGAAGTTTGCTGCCTTGGGCGAGTTTGTTGTTTTAACACCCTGTACTAATATTCAAGCTCAGAAAAATGTAGCCAAACTATTCACAGCGGTGAGGTATTAGGCAGGCATTTTACACAAGGCTACTTAGATATGGCTAAAATACCCTAATAAAATGCTACTGTGATGAGTGCACTAAGTTATGCTCCTTTTAAAACAAAATCATAAACCTTACCCTTTTTTTTGCTATATAGCTCTGGCTGCCTACAGCTTGTTTCTTCTCTCTGTGCCAACACTGCAGCCACTGCAGCAACACTGCAAAAGAACTTGGTTTCTATTTCTCCATAAAACAATCCTGCACTTTTACTCACATCATATGCCATGG
This sequence comes from Climacteris rufus, assembly GCA_013398175.1. Classification (NCBI taxonomy): domain Eukaryota; kingdom Metazoa; phylum Chordata; class Aves; order Passeriformes; family Climacteridae; genus Climacteris; species Climacteris rufus. The sequence continues at coordinate 3,031,247 of VZRZ01006181.1, read as the reverse complement.
GCAGAATCTCTGCCTTTCCTGTCCTGTAACCACCTTTAGTATGTGAAATCACACACTATTTGCATAAGAACATATTCCAAGGAAAGCAGAAGAGATATGCAGAGCTAAGCAAAGACACAAAAGAAGAAATTACCATCTTTTTCCCCACTATTGCTACTATCTGCTTCTCCTCTTCCCTCAGCTGTGTTGGATATGACATTTGTTGTTAGGACCATGTCAGACTAAGAGCCAGCTTCTGATGGGTGCCCAGTGCTCCCTGGTTTTGATGGGCTACTCAAAGCTGCCAGGGCACAGCTTCCTTTCCAGAGGTATGCCCTAGACTCTAAGCAGTTTAGAGCTTGAGTGTGTTGCTTACAGGCTTATGAAGTGACATGTTCCTCTTTGGGAATAAAAATACAAACAATAACGGGCATGTTGAACATCCTATTCTATCAGACTACTAAATTGCTTTCTCACAGTTTTTACCATTTTTTTACAATTATTGCCACTATAAATTTCAAGACAGAACTTACCCTGATATGGAAGTTACAGAATTGTGGCTTTGCCAAGGCATTTTCTCTGTGGCATACCAGCCTCCAAGGCAATTCTTCCCGAGAAGAGGAGGGTGAAGAAAAAAGGTGGGAGGGGGAGAAGGAGGCAAAGCCCAACTTCTTTTTGCCCCTGTAAGGCACCTCAGCCTGAGAAGAGGGCTTGCAAACTACCTGCCTAGGACAGTCGTGGCCTCAGATCTAAGACTAGGCTCTTGTTTCCATGCAGACTCGAAGCACTTACTGCTTTAAAAAACATGTATAAATGAATTGAGAGTTAAAAACTACTAGAGAATACTCCACGGGATTATCTGTACTATCAAGACAGGAAAACTTTGCAGATGCTACTGTCTCTCTAGAGGAATAAATGCTTGCATTTTAATATTCTCAGCAGCTGGTTCCTGTTGAATGCCATCAGGATGATTCAGCCACCCACCAGGAACACCAGTAGCAAGTGCACACACAGAGAAATCTGCAAAACTTTCTGCTCCTGATGCCAGTGTTTCTACTTTGGCAGAGTCTGATCTGTATTAGCTATTCTTCATTACTACCAGTAGCAGGTTTAACTTCACCCCAGGATGGTGAAAGAAAAACAACTAGTCCCTGGGGCTGCTCTAATCAATCCAAACTGTCTGCTTCCTATCAGTAGTGCTTCCCACAATCCACATCATTAGCAGCTTGCTCTGTGGTTACCTCATTCACTTTCAGACTCGCCACAAGTAACATATGTCCTGTGAGCTCTCTCTTCAAAGTGATGGCTCAGGCAGTCTGATGTCCTTCCCCCTACCGCGGTCAACATCTGATGAAAGGGACATCACCTTATAACACGCTTGGTTTCTGCATGAGACTCAACTGCAATAGATTACTTCCTCACCCTAGCTGATGAGCAATTTATGTCTAAAAATATGAGGTCTGCTATCTCTCCCCATTAAAAAAAAAAAAAAAAGAAATCAACCTCAGTGATGTTCTGTCTGTGGTCTGTGGACCACTTCCAGGTGTTTTATGGAGGTGCATCTGTCTAGCAGCAGTAATGAGGCATTTACTTTTCCTCAAGCGGCAATGCTTCCTGACAGTTGTTGACTGGGTCAAATCACTCAAGGCTTCCTCTAATCCTACTGGGACAAATTTCTGCCTCACTTATGTCTGGCACTTCTTGGAAGCAGAGTAAACTGTGATGCCAATCTGCAGAACCATACCTGGAAAGGCCAGAAGCTGGAGAAGACAGAACTAAATAGCACAGTCACTCCTGAAGACTGGTGGACCTATGATCTTGCAGTAGGGAAAGAGTTTTTCAATGCTAATTCATGTGATGACTGACAGCCAGGGAGTGAAAATAAACAGCTCAAATGCAAAATGGTGGGAATGTAACAGAACAGCTGCATCCATCTGGTCAATTCCTCCTTAATACTACTGTCATTTCACTTAGCTTAAAATGAAAGATGCTATAGGTGGACTGCAATGCTGTATCAACATCTATTCCATCATTACAGAGCATCCTAATTTCAGCATTATTTAGTGTTTTGAAAAAAAACCGCCTTCAACATGGAGAGAAATGTTAGCACTGATCAAATCAGTGGTATTGACCTTCCAAAAGGAACAACCCCAAATACTGGTGCCTTCCATATAGTTAACTCCACAAGTAATCTGTCAAACAAATGTAAGAAATTTAGGTTTACACCTGTCCTGATGTGGAAAACAAGCCAAAATAGATAAGTCAGAAATTGTGCATTGGGTAAGTGACAGAAACATTATGAATCCAAGTGTTCTTGTGTCAGATCCCTGATGTACCCATACAGCTTGTGACACCTACTGCTGACTGCAATGATATTCATCCTGATTAGAATTGATGCTATCATATTCCTTACTTGCTTTTCAAAGAACATCAGGAATTTGTATCATTTCCAGAATCCAGAGTGGTCCCTACAATAATCTCACCTTAAATCAACAAAGTTACAGCATCACCACTTGCTCTCCCTAATGAGTGTAACAGTTAAGTGCCATTCAGAGTCAGCCAGGAGTCTGCATGAATATGGAAGAGAGAGACAGGAGGGCAGCAGAAAGTGAGAGAATAATCTTCCATACAAATTAAAAACAAAAAAAAATTAATGAAAATTTTAACTGCTTGCACAGTTTTCTGGTATTTCATCTCATGTAGAAAACAAGAATTAAAACTCTCAGAAAATAAAATCACTGAAAAATGGGGATTTAACTTAATTAAACAATAAAAAACTGGGTTTTTTACTGCTTTGAAAAAAGAATAAGAGGGAAGGAAAAGAGAACATTTTAATTTCTTCTACTTTTTTTTTTTTTCCTCAATCAATATTGAGGTTTTTTTGACCAGTTCTTCCAGTAAGCTATCTCACTGGATGCGATGTGGCAACAAGGATCTGTAACTGATTGTGGTTTCAAGGCTGAGAATGCATTGGATTGTCTTCTCTGTTATTTTAGCCCCAAAGTATATTTTAAATAGACTTAAAGAGAATGAAAATTCTTTTCATACCAGTGACAGGGAGAAATGGCTTTAGAAAGGACTTTCATGTTTTCAACAGTTTTTGGTTTTTTCCCTGGAATATTTTTTTTTCCTTTGCTTGCAAAAATGCAATGGAATAGCCTTGTTTGAAAGATTTTGGAATATGACACTTGGTAATCCATCAATCAACAAGAACATCCAGGTATGTGTTTCTAGTAAGTAGTGAGTGCCATGGTGTTTACTTCAATGCACTTTATTCACATTGCACACAAGTCAGCCACACAAAACCTGTCTGAAGGGATGGCTTTTTTTTTTTTTTTTCTTAAAAGCATGTTACCTTCTTAAAAGTTAGTCTGAATGATCCCAACTGGCCCTATTTCAGTGCTTGGCCTACAATGGTAACTTGGAAATTATAATTTCTCTTGCTCTGTTTTGCCAGATTAGTTCGGACCAGTCATGTATTTGGACAAGCAAATCAATGTCCTTCAGAAAAATATTTTTTGTTTCTTAATAAAACTTCTTAATAGAACTTCTTTCTTAATAAAACCAGACTTTTACCTTGGCCAGAGTATTTTATCAAGTTTTAAGAGGAGAACACTAATACCTTCAAAGCACGAGAACCTCATTACAATCACACTCAATGATGAACTTTACCAGAACTATTTCACAGGTGAAGGAGGATGGGAGAGAAAAGATACAATATTTAAAGTGAAGATGCAAGAATTCTTCATACTGAACTTTGTGAAATCCAAAGACAAAGGCAACCTTGCCAATTGTACTGAATGACTTCATAAGGGTTTCACAGGCCATGTTGATGCCATCTTCTCAGCTGCCCCTGAGACAGGAAACCACTGGCTGGTTTTAGAGTTGTGTGGAGTAATTTGAAGGCAGGGGCTTAAGTGACCTCTTCCAGGCTGCACCATGAGCGGGCAGCGGGTGAGGAAAGAGTCCATATTGTGATGCCCCAGACACCAGAGCAAAGAGAGATGTTTCTCCAGAGAGGGCTTGAAGAGAAACAACTGGAGAAAACGAACAGTACACTTACCGTAATAAAGTTTTACCCTATTCTTTGTTCCTTTGTCAGTAGGGGGGGAAAAGAAAAAAGCAAAAGCTATGTGTGTCAGAAGAGCTTTCTCTTGCCTAATTAGGCCTCCCTTTCGTTATGCCCTGAACATTGGAGTTTTAATCCTGAGCACAGAGAGGCCTTGGGCAGAAAATTTGGCCAGTCTTTTTCACAAAGTTTGAATGTGTTCAGACCTTTCAAAACTGTACCAACCCCTCTCTAACCTTCAGATTAAGCAGTTCATTTTCAATGCCATAATGAGCTAAACCCTCCGGCCTCCTGTGAGATGGGAAAGTACCCGCCACTTGAGAAGCCCTAGTCCAAAGTACCCAAGGTGAATTACTGCTACTTTTTGTTACATTCTTAACATACTCTGATATTTCACCATTTGTTCTGACCTTATTGACCACTGCAGACTACATTTGTTTCTTTTTCCTGTCATTAGAAGCTTTACGATGCTTCTTTTCACTTTTACTTTCTGTGTCTATTCTCAAGATCTTTTCTCTTTTCCCCCATGTCTTTCTCTGATTATAACCAGATTTTTTACTTTAGCCACATATTTCTTTCATTTCAGTTTTATATATTAAAGAAGAAAAATAAACCCACTCTCCCTGCATAGTTTCTCTTCTCTCTTCACCCACTTCTTCTGCCACCAATAACTCCTCACCTGTCACTTCAAATTCCACTACTCACCTACCCATCAACTCAAACTCTATTCTGAGTGTCAAAAATTCACCATCAGTCAGCCAGACCAGCAAAGTTTATTAATACCAAGCATGGGGAGAAGATTTCTGACAGTAGAGGGCTCCTTAATACATCAGACAAAGGCACAGCTGAAGTCAAGTCAAATTCAGACTCTAAACAAGTAGAACAGGCTTTAAAATCTTCAGAATAGTTGTCTTAAATATGTGGTCATTCCTGATGACCACATATCCTGATTACTTAAAGACTTTGAGATTTTCTGTCTTTCTGAAAGATATGTTCTAGCTCAGCAGAAGAAAAGTGCTTTCAGAAAGTGAAGAAAACCAGTTAGGACTATTGGAAGTGCCTTGCTGCTTGACCATCTTCAGAGATGAAAAGGCATCAGTATCCAATCTGTCTCTAATTCTGCTTGGCAGTGTCCCCTGTTGTTCCACCTGCTAGCAGATATTGGATAGCTTGGGACAATTCCTTCCCTCTTCAGCTACAAGGCTGTTTCTCCCTGTTTGCAGGGGTTACCCTTTCCCAAGGCTGGGCTTCATAGCTCTTTTAAAAATGGTGACTGTGAGGATCTAAATGGATGTATTCCCCTAGCATCCATCTGTATGCTGAGAGAAAAACAGAGCAACTTTTACTTTTCAAGAGCCTTTTCTCATTTTGCCACTCCAGTCCCTGCCCCAGCTCCTGCTCAGGGCTTTTCCAGACTGCCTCCAGTAAGACTGACCTAGTTCTCCTTGGCACACTGAGGTCCCCAGAAGCATCACTAAGAGCTCAAGATTAATACGTTTTTCCTACTACATGTTCAAAGGACCGTAGCAGCCACAGAGCTGTTAGGCCCAAGACACATAAAGTTATCAATGACTCAATTTACATTAAATTACCATTTGGATATTTGTGTTCTTCATCATATCTATGAGAATATACAGTCATGTCTTAACTAAAGTAAAACTGACAGATATGGAACCAATCAGCATCGAATGCACGGATTTTTCAAGGTCTGTTTAAATTCAGTCTAAACTGTGGGTTTATGGCATCGCAAAAATTTACTGAAAAAACATGAGTTAATATTTGTCCAGTTCTTTCACATGAGAAGCACTGTTACTGTTGTCAAAAAGTCTACTGTGGGCTTAAGTAGCTGTGAGAATGCAAAACAGTTTAAAATTTGAATAGCTTTCGTAACTAATAGCAAGTAGGCAATATAACAGATGGCGACTTACATGAAAGATAAACCACATCTTAATAACAATAACTTACATTCAGAGGGGTAGTGTTTCCTAGTGCTTAGAGCATGGGACTGGCAACCAGGATTCCCAAGTTATTCTCCTGGCTCTGCCATTGATTTGCTGTGTGCATTTAGAAAAGTCACTCAAACATTTCTGTGCCTCAGTTTCCTCATCTGCAAAACAGAGATAGTTTTTACAAATAACACCAGACCACTTAGGGGAAGAGGCCCAAACTGTCAGATTTTATAATAAGCATTTTAGTCAAATGAAGGTATGGAAGAGAGGTGTTGTTTGTTGTCATTATTCAGTCATTGATCAAATTCAAAGTGGTTACTTTGCTCAATACTGAGCTAATACAGCCATCCCTGCAGTGGGAAGTCACAGCTGTTTAACTATGTTCCATACCCTTATGGCGTGGTTCAGGCCAGGAAGTGAATATTGCCCTGTACAACTGGCACTTCAGAGGGAATTCAAGGAGGCCAAATATAATTACCGTCATTGAAATGTAGCCAGGACATTATGTAGTCTTGAACAGTGGTTTGAATCTTTATTTTTATATCTCTGATAAAAAGGAGCACCTACAGCTCTCCAGGTTTCTGTCATCATTAGTTGGCACATGACTTCATTTTGATCAGAGACAAGATTGCTTTGTGTGGTTCTACAGTTTCATAAAGGTTCTCCAAAGCAAGCACCAGAACAGTCTTACGCTGTCTGACATGAGCATAATACAAAATGACTAGCCTGAAAATCAATGCCCCCCTTTACTTTCCACTATATATGTTCTTTTGATATTACTGTTTTTGTTTTGAGGGATGAAGTTTTAACCATATGAGTAGTAGAGACTACTTAGAGAGGGTCCATTTTTGTCATCCTTGTCAGACAGAGATGACTTTGATGAGAATTTCATGAAAATAGAAGTTAAGGAATTGGACCAGAATATTAAAAATAATTACAGAGAGGAAGATTCCTTGTAGGGTACACCCTGGTTCTTCAGCAATGTGCACAGAATGGCACAAACTAAATCCTGAAACCGACTTGGTGGCATGTCTCATTAGTGGGGAAGTCTGCCTCAGATCAGCTCTGTTTAGCACTCTCCAGCTGTACAAGGTTATTGTGGCACTGCTAATTTTCTGTGGTTTCTGAAAATTGTGGAGATATATTTCAACAAGGTGAAAAAAAGCTATCTATCTATCTATCTATCTATCTATCTATATCTGTCTGTCTGTCTGTCTATCTGTCTATCTATCTAGAACAGTTGATTTCCCTGAAGAAGACTCTGGCATCGTCCTACAAAGAGCTTTCTCTGGTATTTCCTGATTCTCCAGCCAAAGAAATCATCACTAAAGCCTTTTCTCTGGAAAGACGGAACAAAAATTATTTCTCACGCTGGCTTGCTGGGATATGTAGTTGAGATTAACAGGTCAAAGAGTTTTAGGAGTCCTATTCAGAGGACTGCCTAAAGAATATTCTATGTAACTAACTTAACTGCTCTCCAGATGGTCAAAACTGAAAAGGCCATCTGAGCAAAAATCAAGTTTTGGAAAGTGACGTGAGAAATTTTAGCCAGAGGATGTGGATTCTGCTTGTGCTGGCTTCAGTGGAAACAGACTCATTCTAAATATTAATTATTTTTTAAAAAAGAACCCTTAATTTCTTACAAAGAAATGTCTGGAAATTCCATGTTGTTATTTTCAAAAGTGATGAGCTCAAATCACAAAATCTGGATCTGGATGCCTAACAGTGCCAGAAGTTCAGGAGAGTTTGGACTGAGAAGGCTGGCTCAGGCAAGTGTTGAGTGTTTTCCCAGGATTTTTTGAAGGCCAATACAAGGGTTTCAAAGAGGAGAGAGGCATGTGCAACATGGCAGAGTTACAAAAAAACATCGCTTGGAATTTCCTGGGTTTTGCGAGATTAAAATTGTAAGTCTAATTAGTTTAAGGAAATTAGCTCTTTATAATTTTCATTTTGTATTGAAGAAGTAAGAAAAATTAAAAATAGAATGAGAATGGAAAAATTAATGGGTTTCAGTAATTAGTTAATCAGAAAATGTGTGACTGCCCAACACATTAAAAAAAGAAAAAAGAGAAAAAAAGTAACCATGACTTTCCTCATACTTTCCAAAACAATATAAGCTTCACCTCTGAGCTTGGAACAACTACTTGACATTTCAACTCAGCCCATTTTCTAGTGGTAAGCCACTGAAATTGGTGTTTACGTTGAAATACTATCTCACCAAAACATTATTACAGACATAGAATAAATACATACATCCTGGCAAAAATAAACCAGAATTTGTTGCTCCTGCTGGCCACATCAAATTTACATGACTTGCATGCACTAATGAAATGCTAAATGGAAGTGAAACCTCTTCTGAGAGCAGACCTTTTCACCAAGTGCTGAACTGGGGATCTCTGACATCTGAAAGCAGCAGGACAACTTATTACACTGTAGGAAAACACATTTCTCTTGACAGTGGTGATCCAGTCTGAGGCCTCACAAGCCACACACTGGTGCACTAAAGAGACATGTGTTAGACAAGCTGTTTTGTCCCTTGGCTATCACCCTCCTGAGCGCTGAACAGATCTGGATTGGGCTGGCTTAGAAAAAAGTCAGATGAAAGCAGTGAAGTTAAGCCAAGTCAAAACACAACTTTGGTGCAATTCCACCAAGTCCAAGTTATGCTAACAAAACTTCAGCAGCGGCGATTCTGTCCTTCTCTGTCCAGCCCAGAGCCACACTGTCAGGCATTAATTGCAGCACTTGGCTTTCAGCTTTCTGCACCTCTTTGCTGTATTTATTTCGTGAGGCAGCTAAATGCGTACTTTATAATTATTTCAGCTTGTAACATCTTTGAAATGAACGAATCTACTCGGCAGAGATAACGCTGAAGAAGTTTGAAGAATATGTTTTTTTCTATAAATAAATATGCTGAGCAACAATCCACTGAAATGGCCAAAAACTTGAAAGAAGCCTTTTAATTCCTGCTTACATTGCTCTCAAAATTTAGCCTTATAGTGGAGCTGTTTACTGATTGTCAAGTCAACTAAATTCATGGGTGGCTACCAGAACAAACCGACAAATGAATACTCCCAGCTAGGACTGCTCAGAGCACTGGAGCACGTGTAGAGTAACAGGGAACACCATGTACCATGCACACAGAGCACACAATTCTTAAATGTTTGTAACACTTACTCCAAAACCAGATTTCTTCCAACAAAGGCTGCAATTGCTTCCTCAGGAGCACAAATGTGCCTAAGCATGAAACATTAAAGTAAAGCTGGTTTTAAGTTGGTAGAGGCAGAGAGAAAAGGAAAGAAGCCCCAAAATGTTGTCTGTGGTCGAAGAGTCTCTCCTCATTGAGACAACTGGCAAAAACTAAACAAGAAGAAAGAGTGTGCTGTTGAGAGTGAAGCAGATATTGGTACTTATCTGGAGGAACTGGAGGCATATACAAATAAAGTTTCAGACTGCAGGAGTCATCTCAAGTCAGCTCTAGCATCTCCACTAAAGTGAATGCACCCTGCAGGCTCCAGAGGGATGCTATGCTCTGCAAGCACACACTCTGGGGTGCCTGTTTTCCAACACTGCTTCAAGGGGACCACCCTAAATCTGGATCCTCTAGCTCTGTTTTTCATTACCTTTTCTCAGGAAAACCTGCACTGACTTCGGCGGGAAGGTGTCTCAGATGAGAAATAAGAAACACCACCAACTAGCAGGGTGACCTCAATTCAGTTCAACGCACCTACAGTACGGCTGAAATGCAGTTGTTTCTGGATTCTTAACAAAAAACCCTCTGGTCTGTATTTGCCTCACTTAGAAGATTGCTTTTGTACACTGCCCTAAGTATACACTGGAGAGGAAAGGCTAAAACTTACAGTTCTTCAGTTGCACTAATAGGAATATCAGCACAAAATGTACATAAATCACACACCAAAATCAGCCCGTGCTGTCCCCGGAGCGTGGCCCGCTCACGGTCACTGAGAGCAGCACAACTTGGTGCAGGGACTGGCCAGCCAAAGCATCCACCTCGGGAAGTATCAGTAACTCCTTTGTGTCTCTATAGTGCAAACAGGATTTCGGCTTTGCTGATCTTACCAAATTCGGATGAATCAAACACCAAGTTCCATAAAAATACAGCAGTAATTACAGAGGGAGCAAAGTTGTGTAAAATGCTCGTTTTCAGGTTTGCCTGACAAAGTACATTACGGTTCAGGTTGCAAAACACTGAAGCAAATGGACAAAACCCCAAGCACTTTAAATTCCTCCGAAAAAAACTAAATCTCCCCCTTTCAAAAGTCTCATTTTGGAATGTTTTAAGGATTTTCCTTCCTCCCCCCCCCCCTTAAAAATCAATTGTCAACATAAATCCTTAGTTCACAAAGAGAAATTAAAACATTGCATAGGAAAATATCAAAACAAAATATTACCTCTTTTTTGGAAGGACAGACCTTTTTCCTTGCAACGATTTAATACATTTGATTTCAATTCACTGTTGCTGTTGACGTGACTTGGCATTTTCAGGCAAAAAAGTTTTGCAGCGGTGTTTATCTAAATAATTTAATGCTGAAAACAGCACAAATAGGGAAAAATACCATCTCCCTTAACTAAAATGTGACTCGGTTTCAGGAATACTGCTGCCATAAGGCTACTTTGCTACACACCTCCAATTGTTAGCTGCTGTCTGGCTCCCCCCATCCTATTATTAGGCACCGGCGTTCTGGTGCAGGAAACTTTTATGGGTGGCGTACACAAAGCGCGTCTAATTTCTATCTCGCACTTCATCCTCTCTTCCTTCAGCACAACGTTTCATTTTCTTACAGCCTTAACTTCCCCCCTTTGCTCACCTAAATGCAGAAAAGCCCAGCACAGGGATTGCTGCCTGACAGCTTTTCAAGCTCGCTGTGGAGAAGGTGCCCAAATGAAATAAATAAATAAGAGAGGAAAGTTTATGAAAGTGAAAGGAACGGCACGGAGCGGCAGGAGCGGCAGCAGGCAGCTCTGCACTCCTCCTCAGACTGACACAGGTGTATCCCAACTCCCTCACCCAGGCAGGAGAGACAGGGACACACGCACGAGTATATAGGGACACACCGAGAAGTGCCAGAAAGGGCACAGGAAGAGGTAAAAGAGAGAAATAAAGCCGAAAGGTGTTATTTATTTTTACAACTCGACAATGAACTTCAATTTTGGCAGAGGATTAAAAACAGCCCTGGGAAATGATTACGGTTTTTTTTTTTTCTTTTCTGTAAAGCTTCAGCACAAAAAGAGAGATTATAAAGGGGATACGCTCACACAGGCACACATAAAATAGGGGGGAACTAAGGAGAAGGAAATGAAAGGAAAAGAAAACAAACAGCCTCCTAACAGGCCCATACTGCTAACGGGAGTCCAAATAAAGAGTCATATGATATCTGATAGTGCAGGACACGTCGCCAGGAGCTGGAGCGGATTGCCTGCAGGAAGAAAGAGCCAGTGTGTTACTGCTCAAAGAGCTTTTCTTTCCTTTTTTAAAAAAATTTTTTCCCCCCTCTCTCTCTTTTCTCCTGTACTGTGAATGTGTTACTCTCAGGTTAGGTCCATGGAGTCCCCAAAAGACAGCTATCATCTTTCTACTTCTGGACACAGTGACAGGCACTGGAAGATACCTTCTAGTTGGGATTGAGGGGGCTAAATCTAGGTTTCAGCTCTGTTCTGACCTCCCTCTTCTGTCACCATCTCCAGGGTTGCAGATACAAAATGCTCACAAAAACACGTTAGACTTAAAAAAAAAAAAAAAAAAAAAGGGGGGAGCGAGATGTTGGGTGGGGGGAGAAGAGAAAAGATTCAGGCAGAAAAAAAAAGACTGCTTATCCTATGGAAAACTTCAAAGGCTGAGTCTCATTTCTGCTCTCTTTTGCTTACTTTTCCTGTGATATTTTTCCCCTTTTTGGAGAGAGCAAGAGAGGAAAGTCAGAGAAAATATTCAGACCATAAAAAACATCAGGAGCTGGGAAAACTCTCTGGAGGAATGAGGCAAGCAAGGATTTTAAGTAAAAGAAAGGCATTTGTAATTTGCCAAAAGTTTTTATATTTGTTATGGTGGTCCATCCCTCTCAGCCAAGCATTTCACATTAACCTGGGGAGCCCACAAAGTACTTTTAACTGGGCACCCCCGTTGCTGTTGCCCATGGAAGGGCAGAACACCTGGGTTACCTGCAGCAAAGGAACCTGTACTTGTAAGGGGGGACTTCAGGTGGTCATGACTCCCCAATTTCTGCTGGGGAAGCTGTGTCCACTGCAGCTTTGGAGAGGGAACAGTCCCAGCTAATGAAGCTGGGGCGGGGGGAGGGGGTGGTGCAAGCCTCCAGTCTAGATACTGATATGAAAACAAAACTGTTTTAACTGGTGGTTTCACTTATCATGCACAGTTTCCCTTCACTTCTGCAAGGGACTGGCTGTATCCTACAGGATGCTTTGCCAGTGTAAGGTAGTGGGATTCCTAAAGTGGTGTAAGCAGAGCCCAAGGATGGATATTTTCCCCCCTTCATCATATGAGGAGATGTAAATGGACTAATTCTCCGTGTACACTCACACAATCCATAGGTGTTGCTTAAAAGCAGTGTCACAAACACATATGTGATACCTACGTAGCTGTAACAGACAACCTCTTCTGAGGAAAGCCTGCAGCATGAAAACAAAAATCAAGGTATTGTAGTAATAGTGCAGCCAGAAACAATCATTATAACTCTGTAATAATTTGATGTAGTTTTGTGTATTGTGCGCCGATGATTTTTAGGGAGGATATAATACACAGTTTCCTCTCTTGTTTTCTGTAACCCTGCTATATGATGCTGTTCTTGGATTGGCAATTTGTCAACGTCAGGAAAATACAAATCAATAGAGGAAGCAAGGCAGAATTTGGCTAAAGAAAGCACTTCCTCAAGCTACTGAATTTGCAACACTATATATTCTCAAGCATCCTAAGCACTGCACAGGAGACACTGTAGAGAAGATATCCTGTATGCTATACACTATGCAAAAAAATTAAAATCCAAACATCTCCTTAAATGTGATGTGCTATTCCCTTCTATATTACATGTGCCTATTCCACGTACAAATAGACAAAGAGTGTATCTATAAGAAACACATTCAGAAGAACAAAAAATCTAAGGTGCAAGGAAGTCTATCCTGAAACCCTCAATCTGGGGCTCGATTGAGGAACTAAACTCAGAAGGTGAAATGGAGCCATTTAAAAGAGCGTCCCACTGAACAGGAGGAACACGCAAACAAACAAATAAACAAAAAAAAATCCCTGAGCTCCAACTAATCATTTGAGCTGCCAATGAGAGGTGACTTTTAGACAGATGGTCAGGGAAAAGCTGGGTCCGTGGACACAGACGCTAGTGCCCCATCTGTATTTTAGGATCCTAGCTTCAATAAGCCATTACCAACTTTTTTTCTAAGTGACAGAAAGTGAAAGATTTCTGTCCCCACTAATTTGCTTCTTTTTTACTGAAACCACCCCATTTTCCTCTTTTTTTTCCCCAGTAAAAAATTGTTGTTTGATTTTTAAAGTAAACAGAAACCAGAAACTGTTTGCAGTATAACTTTTATGCCAAAAAAAAAAAAAAAAAAAAAAAAAAAAAAGAAAGATGCTAGGTAAGTTGGCAAAACAGCAATTGGAATTTAAGGAGAGAGTTTTAAAAAAGGGAGAAAAGAATGACATACCAAACTCACTTCTTCTTGTCCCCCTTCCATTCCTGTTCTTATTAATTCCAAATTATAATTTGGAGGTAAGGGAACTGCATTTCCTTTCAATCTATTTTGTTGCTGCCACACATTCTGTGCTTTGCTTCTCTCTCTTTCTTTTTAGGAGGGGGAAAAAAAATCCCTAATAAAAATAGAAAAACATATCTCAGGCGTTAAGCTCGCTCTCCCCCTTCCTTTGTAAAGAACTCTTTGTTCTCTAGTGAAAATGCTGAAAAAAATCCCCGGGCTCCCTGAAACAAGTGCAAAACACTTAGAGGCTTTTGGGCTGGCGAGGAGCCAGAAACCCTCCCGCTGTCTGGTTAGGAAGAGAGGAAACAGAGAGAGGAGAGAGAGGGAAAAAATTGGAGCTTCCTTTAATAGACATAGAAAGCAGGTCTTTTTTTTTTTTTTTTTTTTCTTTTTTCCTTTTTTTCAAAACTGGCGGTCAAGCGTTAAGTAACTCCCTGTCTAAATCCACCTGCTGGAAATGAACTTGGGTAACCCCCCCCAGGGGTGCACAAAGAGGAGACACAGTAACACACTCCCGGCTCTTCTCCCAGCCGCCCCCTCCCCGCTGCCCTGCTTCCATTCTCCCTGCTCCCAGCACACAAATGCCCACAGCTCGCACTCCCCCTGCCACCACCAACCCACGTACCAAAATAAACGCTCGCTCCATCTCCGTACGGAGCAGAGACGGCTCGGGGG
>VZRZ01006181.1:2923403-3016698 GCA_013398175.1 Climacteris rufus | reverse complement strand
TCCCCCCCCCCCCCCCCTCCTCCTTTCTCCTGTCTCTGTCTCTTCTGAGTGGTCTATTGATAAGTCCCTAGAGGCACTGGGTCAGCCTGCCCGTAGGAAACCAGACACAATGCACAAATCTCCGAGTGCCATTCTGCCATCAGCAAGCAGACCACGTTTAGGAGAGAGGAAAAAAAACACACACACACACACACACACACACAGTAGAGCAAAAGACAGAGAGAGAGCGAGAGAGAGAGAGAGAGAGGGAGAGTGTGAGAAAAAGACTGATTGGAACAGGAGGGAGGGAGGGAGGGAGGGAGCGAGAGAGCGAGGGAGAGAGAGCGACACTGCCAGTCAGGTTAATCATCCCTACTTTAATTAGCTGTTCGGCTTAGACATAAAACAATTGAATTTGAATGATCTGTCAGTGGGCTCGGCTGAACCAAAGGGGAAATGCGAATATTACAAAAAAGACTGTTGGTGTATTCAGATAAGCTCGCAGGGAAAATCCTCAAAGGATAACTATTAAAACTTACCACCAAACAAAAAGTAAGATTCAAATGGCATTATACAGAGGCCATCTCCAAAATGCTGGGAGATCCCTTCCCTCTCTTTTTTACACAGCACCACAGCTCTCGCCGAAATAAACACCTGCACCTTCCCACAGTCTTCAAACACTACCTGTCCTGCAGGGTGAGAAGGGAGTGCAGGTTTGCCTGCTACCTGGGCTCGCTTAAAGCAAGACCATGCTGCCCTTCAGTCGAATTTTCCTGATGGATCACTGGAATGTTATGATTCTGGAACTACACAAGCTCTGAGAGCACATCCTTGCCATGCATGTCTGCACAAACACAGACAAATCGAGCACTGGCAGGATACACAAGGAGATGTTGTAAAAAGGCAGTGCTGGGTATTGGGATAAGACAAGTCCCAGGCACTAAGTAGGTGCAGAAATTATCCCCCCAAAGAGGTGGCAAAGTAATCTATTTCTTCTATCCTGGGATGTAAAATGAAGTACAGTTCAAATGGATGATTCCTGGTGATACCCAGCACAGTGGCAGTGCTGTGTAGCAGCAAGGCAGAGATTTATGACACTTCTGCAAAGTCTGCTTCTAACAACGTGTGGGGCAGGTGGCCTGTCCCCATGAGAGGGAAGGCAGCAGGTAACACCCTGCTCTGAGAGGGAGCTGTCAGCATGTTTAGCCCCTGGACATCGACTCCTTGCCCTGCCAGAACTTTCCCTTGTCAGATGCAAGGGACTTGCTTTGGGTTTCAGGACACTGAATGTCCCCTCATCAGGGTCTCTGATGTCCCCTCCTGAGCAAATACCAGCAAGGGAGGTACTTGAATTTGTTGTGCAAGGAAGGTATATTCTCTGTGTTTTAAATACATTTTCTGTATTTCATACAGGGCTGCAGCTACAGCAGCAAATCCGTAATTCCTGATCAGCGCCGTGAACATCTGCTGTACATAAACTTTTAAATGGGCATGACTAACCTGCAAGTGCCATTCAAAAGCATGGGAACAAAGTAGAGAAGGGATACACAATGTAGTTGACTGCTGACTTTCGAGAGGGAGCACTGGGATTCCCCTTTCACTCTACATTTTGGGTACAAATGCTTAAGGAAGGCAGAAACAAAAGACAGACAGAAGCTCTAGCAACTTCTCTATAATTTCATCATCTTTTTGACATACATCTCCAGGCAAAGCTGGCACCAGCTTTTATGTGTTTTGTTGTTAATGGAGAACTGATGGGAGGTGTCAATATTATTCATTCCTTCTATCAACTTCTGCTATGGGAAAAGTGGTTTCCTGCCCTTTTCCACCTTTTGAAATGTCACAAGCTGGGTGGCTGTGACCCATCTGCCTACCAGCCCCACTGGGACTCGTTGAGTCAGCAAGATTACAGAAGACCTAACCACCAGACAGGGTCAATAGGAGAGGGATGCACTGCAGAAGCAAATGGAACACTGGACTTGTTATATGTTATTCATGAGTTCTCTCCTCAGCCTCCCCAAAATATTAGTTGCTCACATTTGAAATATTATGGGAGGTAGGATGCTCCCAAAGAACAGAAGAGGAGATTTCAGAGAAATAAAGTGCCATCAAAGGCCTCAACTCCTTTCCAGATGAAATTTTGTAGAGCACAGTGACACAGGCAAGTCTCTTCCCTGGGTCAGTACCAAAGTAATAATCCAGCAGAGTGCAAAACAGCTCTGGGCTACATTTCTAATATAATATGCAGAGGACCTGACCACCTTATGCAGGGATTCAGTGGAAGAAACAGTGTGCAGTCATGTAATTACAAGCTATGGCAATGGTACAAGGAGCCCTCCCTAAGGCTGCACCGACAACATTAGTTGTGGCATTTCCTAACTTTTAAGTGTTTGACTTAGTCACATTAACATTACAGCAATATATTTCCAGTATAATTTCTCAGGGTTTTCTTTAAAAGTCAGCTTCAAAGCTGCTCCACGTTGCTGCCTTTGCCGAGGCGGGTTAGCACCTGTGGAGCTGTAATACAGGACTCCACCACTTCGGCCGGCAGCGCCAGCAGCAGCTCGAGTGAAACGGCGCCTATGAGGGGATCAGCCACTGGAAGGCTGTGGGGGTCCTTCTTTCAGTGATTTGACAGTGTCTTCCTGACAGTGACAATGCTGAGAGACAGCCAACCCTACGCTGAATTTCCAGGAAGAGGGCAAAGGGCACTGCGGTGGGAAGAGACCCTTCGGTCCCTGGCTCCCCAAACCCACACATCTGCTGTTGCTGTTGGATTTGCTTCCATTCAGTTGACTCCACGGACTGCTGCTCCTCCTGTTTTGTAGCTTACTCCCTGTTATTTCTCCCTCCCTACCCTACTCCGTGTCACAGTCTGTTCCTCAACCCATTGCCCTAAAATAAGCATTCCCTCAAATACCTCTTCCCCTCTGCTCTATCCCGGGCATGAACAGACCCTGAGCACAGAGGAAAGCAAACTGCTTAGCATGGTAAATTAGGCCACGTGGTGTTTCAGGCTGCCTTAACTAGACCACTCCTTGCAAGACTGTTTAAAACTAACTCGGGTATCATAATTTGCAATCCACAGTGTAGACATATCAAAATGTCCTTGTTCTCATTTCCACTGCTTGCTGCCATAGCAACCCCTGGTCAAAAGGAAATTTCCATTGATATCAGAAGGAGCAGCATTTCACCCAGGTGAGTTTTTACTATGTGGCACATATTTTATTAGCATGTGTTCCTGATATGGTGATCCCCAAATCTCCTATAGCGCTTAATGTAGAAAATACTACTGTTAAGTCCCAGTCTCAGTTGGTTCCCTTCTACTGGAAGTTACACAAGTCAAGGACCTCCTGCTTTCTGCCTGAATATCATCTAAGAGTCCACTTGGAGTCTAAATAAATGTAAAAGGTCAGGAAGAGCTCCAGAAATGTACATTACCTTCCCCTCCTGAGATTTTTTTAACTCAGATACAGAATGATGATCTCTAGCTTTCCATGGCATCCTCTTGCTCGCTCTTCCTCATACAAATTATTGCTTGTATCAGGGAGATTTAGGCAAAGAAGTGATAATTGAAAGCTCAGTCTGTCTTGTCAGTTGAATAAAGTTTGCTGTTTGTTATGGAAAAAGCAACCAGTGCTGCAACATATTTTCAAACTCATGTGCATAGGAAGA
This sequence comes from Climacteris rufus, assembly GCA_013398175.1. NCBI lineage: Eukaryota > Metazoa > Chordata > Aves > Passeriformes > Climacteridae > Climacteris > Climacteris rufus. The sequence continues at coordinate 3,013,044 of VZRZ01006181.1, read as the reverse complement.
AAATGTTGCCACAGAATTGGAAGAGATCTTTATGAGAACTGTACCTGGACTTGCCATTGGAAAATGGCAGGACTTATGAAAGGAAAAGCCACCAGAACTGCTCCTCACTTTCTGACTTCTACATGCATCACTTAATGCCAGCCAAAAGCAGGACATGGAAATGGTAGAGTACTTACTCCTTTAATGTATATAAAGTATTCTGCAATGCAACTTGTAGCACTCAGTACAGCTGACAAGAGCTGACATTAATGGAAAATCAACAGATCTGGATGGTACAGAGAGGAATTTGGTTCCTTTGCAAAGAGGGAGCCCTGTCTACTTGAAAAAATGGCATTTAACTATGTAATCTCAGGATGAGTTGTATAAATATATTCCTCTAGATTTATTGGCTTGTCTTCATGAACAGCTGTGAGCTTGTGCTTTTTGTTCAGAGATGTAAACCAGCACAGCATGTTGGAGAGGGTGAATACACCGTTATTATTCAGGACATAAGAAATCAGAGAAAGAGACTGGGAAGTCCACTTATTACAGAAATCCTTGCTTGTCTTTTGGGAAAGCATCATTCCTAACTTGCTCCATTATGCTCAGTAGGTACCTTTGCATGCTAAAGTGAGAAAGGCACCGTGCCTTGCATCTGGTTCATTTTTGTCACACCTGCAATTTGATTTTCTGGGGCAAAACAAATTAGCTTATTCCTTACTGCACTGGTTACCAGAATCAGCCCTCCCCAGCCCTCACTTCCCCTCATCTTCCTCCTGTCCCAAACTATATCAAATGTCTAGGACTGAACGGTTCCTAAAGCACCTTTTACTGACAAAGTGTAGTTCTCAGCTCCCAAGGCAATTCTTTTCAGAGATTTGCTGACAAGGAAAATGTAAACAGAAATATCAGAGGGGCTCCATGTTTTTACTCTCTTAGACAACTCAATTATAATGGCCTATTTTGTGGGAGAGCCTCTCTTTGTTTTAACAAAAATGAAAATATTGAAAACTGGTCTGTAAGAGACATTTTTGTTCTTTTGTTTTAGCACACTACCACCACAGTAAGATGCTGAAAAGTGAGCCATGCCCTCATGGGCACAAGTGCAATCCCCCTGCCTTCACTGGAAAAGCAACAGTGCAACCTAGGGGAACTCTATAAAACATCTGGTTGAGGAGACAAAAGAAGAGCAGGACTCGTGCCTTTCTTCCTCCTCAGCTGCACTGGGTCAAAAAGTAACATTTTGAAAGCGTGTTTTTACAACAAATTAACGAAATCTGATCACTGGTTAAAAAACAGATAAATGAGGACATGACTTGCAGGCAATATGTTTTCTGTACATTTATAAGGATGTTTATCTTGAAGGCCTCTGAAGACTTTCAAACGCTGAAGACATTAACACTCTACCCTCTGTCATGATCCATCCTATTGTTACCAATTGCATCTCTGCTCCAAAACTAAAAGTATTTAAACAGCATCGTGTGTTACATTCAGCCTATTCTGTCCTGTTCTATTATATTTTATTCTATGATTTTTGAAAGAAGTATAGGTAGCTGCGGATGTCAGGAGGTTTAATCTTCTCTCATACTTTCATGGGTAGACAATTATAATTCTGATTTGAAGAACTTTAAAGCGGACGTCTGCCCCACTTCTGTTCTAAACACTGACAGGAAACATGCTATATATCCCTCTTGCTAACTTTGGTCTTGTCACATATTCACAAATCTTATTTCCCACATTTGGAGGTGACAGGTATTGTGCCTCTCCTTCCAGCCTGTCTTATCTAAGGATGTCTCATTTCAGGAGGCTTTTCCATAGGCTTAACAGTGAGGAAAAATTGTAATTATTCTCATATTCCTCATTTTAGACAAAACCTTCGTAAGAACAACAGCATTGCCAACAGTCTGGGGAGCTGTACAGCCATAGCGTGCCAAAAACACGAGATTGCCACCAAAATAACCCCACTGAGGGCTTTTTTTTTCTCTGTCCAACCATTATTTTTTTCTCAGGGACAGCTGCAAAAGGGTCTCTATCTGCACATACCACTTCATCCCTTAGACTTAGATATAAGTAGAGTGGAAAGCCAAAAACCCAGAGGAGGGTGAAGAGTTCTGACTCTTTTTTTGCAGCTGATATAATTGTCCATCACATCCTGGGTGAAGCCATGAGGGAAGAAGACACAGATAGGGTTGATTCGCACCTCCACTCTCTCCACAGACACAGCTCCAGCTTGCACGGTGACTGGAACACGACCAGCTCAGGAAATGAAGAGTAGCACATCACTCATTTTTCCTGCCTGTTTGCTCCTAATTATCTTGCAATACATCTCTCTGGTAGTTTTATCATACAGAAAGACAGAAGGTCCTTCTGGTTACAGCACATAATGACTCCTTTTAAAAAGGCTTGCTATTCATTCCTGGGAAAACCTCAGTCTCTTTCTCCCTCCCTCAAGCTCACTGCTTCTTCTTCTACGGTTATTGTTTTGTTTTTTGGTTTTTTTTTTTTTGGGGGGGGGAGGTAGGATGTCAATTCTCTGATAAGGTATCCTGATAAAAGGAAAAGAAGGGCCAGCAGAGGTGGCTTCTGCTTTCTTTTGATGAGATTGTGGCCACACTGAAAGAAGTGTCAACAATCACAATAATTTAATTTTGGCTAATACAACACCTCTTACAGGCTTGAGCTATGCAGCTCCTGTGTAGCCCTTAGTACAAATCAACAGAGCCACTTTTATACTTGTCTTGCAATATTTCTCTCCAACCTCAGAGAAACAGAGAATTGCTAGAGGGCAATGAACTCTCATTTTGCCATTGACATTTCTGCAATCCATCTCCCTGAGTTGGGAGACCCTTTCACAGATTCAGAACCCCACCAGCATAAGGAAGAATTAGTATAATTAAGAATTAGACACTGGGTCTCTAAAATGGGAATCATAACAAAGACTAACGTCACAAGAGTGTTTTCAGAATTAATTCATGTAAGTAAAGCACTTACAAGATAAAAATGTAGGAGCTGCCACATCAGATTAGACCACTGCTCCATCTAGTAGAACATCCCATGTGCAACAAACAGCAGCAATTAATGCAGGGTAGCAGAACAGGGGTCCACCCTCTGTGCAGGAATAGGGTTCAGTCTAAGAATAGTCTATGCTAGTCCTTGGTTACAGCATTATTTTATGACATAGGTGAAATCTTCCAGCCCCTACAACTCGTTGTCACTAAACAAAGTGGTGTTGCAATTAAAGGAAGGAACCAGGCGCAGCAAGAGTCGGGTACTGTGGCTGTACAGCTGTGCATTCATTCCTGTGCAGGACAGTTTCTGATCAAGAGTTTCTGCTTATCAGAGAGAGAACCTAAAATTATTCTAAAAATCTCAAGTTTCAGAAACAGTTACTGAAAAAAAATCACAGTAGGATATAAGTAATTATAAAATCGGTATATAGAAGGATATGTATACATGCATGAACAAGCTGGTTAAAAAAGCAACCTCATCCTCACAGCTCTGCTTTGAGCAGAGTGAGGGATGGACACAAATGACTTACGGAGGTTCTTTCTGATTTTTATTACTCCAGGATTCTGTGAATCCATGATTTTCCATGGCAGAGCTCTGCCACTGAACATGAAACCAGTTGTGGTAAAGATCATTTTCAAGGAAAATATTCTCAGGAAAGTTTCTTGGGTCCAGATACTAGATACTCTAGCTCAAAATGAACAGGCTCCAAAGCTCCCTCATTCACTGGAGAAGTCCTGGCCCTAATCTTCTAAAATAAAGTTTCTTCATGAAAAAATTACATAAAGTTTCATTCTCATACTCCAGAATTGCAAATATTTTCACCGTGGGACATTGCTGCTTTCTGGCCAGCTCACCTATATGACTATACATTCTGCAAGTACCTGCAGACCTTATATGACTGCTAACACCAGTTGTGTCAAGGGCAGTGACAACCTTTCTGCGATATTTCACTATCTCAGATGCTTTGACAACTTTATTTTAATTCTTACAGATTTTTCACTTTATGAAACAGCCTTATATCAAAAGTAAATGGATGGGTTCATATGAGTTTGTCTTAATTTAAGAGTGGGGTTTTAAATTTTGGGTTTATTTTTGTATTAATCATGCAGTGTTTAACACAAACAATCCAATCCATACAATACAAAACCCTCCTGAAAGACAGAGACACAATATATTTTTGTGCATGACTCTATTCTATTCCATATTCTACTTCAGGACAGTGTAATGAAAACCCCAACAAATTAGAAGTTAATCTGTGAAAAAACAAATCCCTCATAAATGACCAAACCATAAATGGGTCTTATATTACTGGGAGTGGATAAAGTATCATCAGTGCCAGATTATTACATAAGAATATGTTAGTAATGTAGCAGCAGTCTAGTCTTTTAAGATGTGAAAGAGCGCTATCTAACCTCCCTGCAAAGTTCAGAAAGAGGAGCCATATGTCCAAATAATCATTTTCTTGCTGGTGTTTAACATGTCAGTTTTTTTAAAGGGGCCTATTTCAAGTTTAAAAAAAAAAAAAAAGGCGTGAAATGCATTTAGATTTTTTTTTCTTTGGCAAAAGCAGCTCATTTTCAAGCTTGCAAGAAAACAAGAAAAACAAAATCAAAAGTCAAGTAGATTTGCTCTTTGTTGTAATTAATACGCAAGCATTTGCTTGTAGATGGTCCTGAGCCTGAAAACAAGTAGTGTCAGTCCTGGTGCTATTAAAAGTTCTCTGAGCTTCAAAGAGGCAAATGTTCAAGGAGTGAAAATCCCATCTCCAATCAGTGGCCCTAGGCCAGCGTACATCAGCTAAGGATGTGACCACAAAGGAAGGACAGCATGAAGCCTGATGGCTGAGGATGTGCCATGGGCTTGCACAACTGGTCCTACATGCAAAGAGACAACAAAGAAAGGTAGGGCAGACTCCTTCAGAGCACCCTAGGGAGGGTAATGACTACCTGAAAATAAAGAAATTCCAAAGCCCCACGCTGCAGACTATAAGCATGCTCAGTTTCTGGTCGAGGAAGTTACGTGAGATTTCTCTTTGAGTAAGAGCAATGTAGTGGATAAAAAGGCCCTGTCTAGCCAGGGGGATTTCCTGAGGCCATCACAGACCAGCTCAACACGATGTTAAGAGGCTCGTTTTCATGAGAGTTCTTGTTGCATTTGTAACGCTGGCTCCAGGCCCCTAGAGCTTCAAGTGCCACATCACAGTGCTACAAGCCCAGTGCTGAATGCTTGGCACACGACCAGGCATCTTCCCTTCCCTCTCTCTGTTTCCTCAAGTCAGCAGGTGGGGCTCAGGGCTCCATCTTGTTTTGATTTGTGTGGGGAATTTTTTTCGCCAAGAAGAAAAAAATGAAGAAAAACTTTCCCATTGAATATTTGCTATTCTGCTTTCCCCCATGTTGTTCTGTGGAGATGTTTGGAGATATAGAGGAAAAAAAAAACCTTTTTTTTTTTTCTCTCGTCAAAGGAGCTCAGTATTTTTCCTGAATGAGGATGCTGGAAACACCTCGTCACTGCGGGCTATTGGCCCGAGATTTGCTCATCTTCACATCAGGGTGAATCAGCAGCAATTCCAGTGAGGTCACCAGGAGTGCTCTGGCAGGCAGCTCCCCTCACCAGACACGGGGTCAGCCCTGCCGAGCCAAACTCTTCCACAGGACCAGCCAGGGCACAAGCCCCATGCCAGCTCACAGAATGGGTGTAAATGGATGCAGGGCAAAGAAAACATAAACCTCTACCAGTTTCGCTGTGAGATAATCATGAAAGTGCTGGAATTCAAATGCTGGAGGGAGGAACTAGGGGACAAAACCAGCAGAAGCTAAAAACCCTACCAACAAAAGTGTGTGATACTGGCCAGGATAAGAGAGAACAAGGGCAACATATATAATTTTGTTACTTACTTTGCCACACACTTGTGTCCAATTCCCTTGTGTAATTCCCTCTTACCATTTAGGTCACTGCTGGATTTAGCCCTATGGGTTTGAACAATTAATTATTTTCAGTGCTAGAAATATTCCATTTTTGAAACTGGTTTGTACAGTAGATTATTTCTAGATTAAATAATTTAACTACAGATCAGTAGTAGGTGTTTGTTATACAAAAAGTTGCATATCATCGAGTAGGTATTACTTTTTAACATTTCAATATACTTAATAATTTGTAATACTACATTGTAAACTGTCTGAATAACCATCACCTTGGAACACTACAGACAACACCTCCAAATTTAATCTGTTCTTCAAAGAGCCTTGTTCAATCTTTTAAATGGTCAACTACATGGAGAAAGGAAGGAATGTAACCACAAAAGACTTAGAAAGCTGCTTAACTCTGTGAGCATAAGCTCTCAGGTTGCTTGACCTTAAGCAAATGCCATGCCTTGGTTTCTCCATCTCTACGTAACAACTGTACCTAATTAACTGATTGCTATAAAGACCACGCAGTTATTTATAAGATGCTTTTCAGCAAACAACTTGAGGCAGGTATTTCAAATGATTTCTCAGTAAATCTCTTGAAAAAGACACTTAAAGAAGTGCATGCTCAGGTATTCTGTTAAATCCAGATTCATGCGGTGCCTCAGTTTCCCCTGCAGCGAAGTGCTGAATATATGACCCCTCTACTTCACAGAAATTCAGGGAAAGCTAAGTCATTAACAATCACTTAGTAATTGTAACTCCTTGGGCAGAAAATCTTGGAGAATGCCTTAACATTGTTATACTATGGATAAGTGAGGCAGAAGAGGCCCAGAGTTCACACCATAAGAAGTTTTGGGGTCATCACATCAGAACCAAAAGGATCTGAACTCAGTTTTCCATAGAGTAGCAGCATCTGGGAGCCATGAGGATGAGTTATGCTCCATTTCCAGGAGAGAGAGAAGGGCTTCAGACTGCTCCCTCCCATGCCAATTCTCATTCAAACTGAAAAGTGCAGGCTGCTTCTGCTCTGCTGAAAATAGGGGCACCACACAGACACCTGCTTTCTAAAAGGAAATGCAAGAGTGGGAAGAAGAGGTGGATGGAGAAAGGATGAAGGAAGGGCATATTTTCAGAGGAGGGACAACCATCAAACTTTCAGATGTGGCAAAATTACGTTCCAGAAAAGGAGAATACTGGAGATACGTAAACTAAATGGGCTTGTCAATTGTCATGCTTAAGTTCAACCAATCATAATTAGGGTCAGGAATTATCAGTTTGGGTTACAGAAGTGTGCAACTGGCCAGCTGCACTAAGTATGGCCTTCACCTTCTTGCAGTTCTTAGGTGGGGACAAAACGAAATCAAGGCTCTGAAGGGCAACTTCTGATACACAACGGAGAAACCTGTCCTCCCTCATTATTATTATGAGGTCTGAAAGGCTGCAGACAGAGGACTTGTAATTTGAGAAGCTACAGTGTACATTATGGAAATAAACTGGAAGCACAGCTAAAGGTTAGCAAGTCTTTTTCCCTCTAGCTGCCATTGATATGAATGAAGCCCATTCTTGCACTGGCAAAGGCAAAGAAAAGATGCGTTAATGTCCCTTTCCCTTCTCTAAATTCTCAGCTTTGATGACTAACAGGCTACCATATTTCACCAGGAAAAAGGCCTGTTTTGTACTTAAAAGCCCAAAAAGTATACAGAGAAAGTAATTTTTAAGGTCAGAGGGTTGTTTTGACATTTAAGAAATACTAAAACAGAATTTGGCTTTCAAATCTGTAAACCAGAACTGTTTCCTGACCTAAGAGACAATCTGCCAAATTTCTAGCTGACCCCAGGCTCTTCAGTGTAAGCTAGAATTATCAGATATATTGTGTTGTCTAGGTGCATACCCCTGATTTTAAAATGAAATGTTGATCAGCCTTGAAAGGACACAGTTCCTGAGACCCTTCATAGAAGTACCATGCACCCCTTCTCACTGTAACTGAAGAGGCTCTTTTAAATAACCTCTTTGGTAGAAGTTTCTGTTTACTATTGGAGAATTCAATTCTTCATATACACTAATAAAAAAAAATTAAGGGAAATAGAAACATTTCAACACACAGAAACCAAAAACCTCCTTTTATTTTACACCAAGCCTTTGATCCTCCCACCAATCCTGTTGCAATACAAACCAATTTCATTTAATGTTACATCTGACGAGCCAGACTTCTGTGAGATTGCAAAACTCTGCTAAATCCCTGGGCAAACTGTAAATGGGCTGAGGAAAAAGTTCACAAATTCACAAACAGCGCCTACATGCAGGTGGACCATGCAAACATAGGTAGCACAACCTTGCTGTGCAAGCTCAACAAACCCTTGTGCATATATAGAACCAAAGGGTCATATTGTTGCTTGAGATGTGCCAGAAATTGCATTGCTTCTCCTTGCAGCCTCTTTCTCTCACAACCTGCCCTGCCTACCTCCCTGGCTCCATTTGTGCAAAGTGGGCTGTAAAATAGTTATGTTATTTAAAACGGGGAGGCTGTCCTTTCTGTTTTCTTTCCAAAACAGCCAAAATAATTTTGCTGTTTCAATTAGGCAAGAAAAATTAAAGTTTTAATTGTTTTCTTTCCAGACTTTTTTTTCAGTGACAAAGTCTGAAAACTTTCAGCCAAAACTGGCAACATTTTAAGATGCAGTCCTGCAGAGGTAGCTAAGAAGAAGAACAAAGGCCTGATGGAGTGGGATGGGAGCAAAGAGGATACCAAAAAGTTCCTTCTGCTTCCTAAATGCAGCCCATATGTACCCTTGTTATCTAAATTATGTCAATTCTTGTATGGACCATAATGGGAAATGCTTTCTTACTAGATTTGTTTCTCCTACTTCAATCATAGTTGAAATGTAACTGTAATTAATCTTCTGTTTGTTGGTTTTTTTAGGGTTTTGTTTTTGTTTTTGTTTTTTTTTTTGGTAAGTTCTGTTCATGATAATTAGCAGAAAAGCAGAAAATTAGTCAGCCTGCAACTCTGTTATACCAAACCAACCTGGGCATTATAGGATGTAATTTCTTCTAGGAAAGGATTTCTTTTTAACAGACTACCCAACTTGATAACTTCTGCCTTTTAGTAGTTCTTCCCTTTTCTCTATCCAGTCATCTCAACATATCATCTTCTAGCCAACAAATATTCAAAATTCATACAATCTAGAAAATGATTCAGAAAGTAGGAACTGATTAGTTCTGACAAAAAGATCCATGAACCTGGCACACAGGATGTTCACATACAAGAAGGAGAGATATGCATAACAACACTGCTCAACGTTTGAATTTTTTAGGTACAAGACTCACAAAACACTTACAATAATGGAGAAGTTTTGGATCAGATAATTATTTGTGAAGCTGAGGAAGTGATACTGCTAGCAAAATGAGAAGAGTGTTATTTCCTTCTAATGCCCAGTTAAAGGCTGGCTTAGGCTGTGATTCTGGTTTTGGCAGGAGTACAAGGACAACTTCTTGTGAGAACCACTGCAACACTAGACAGCTCAAAGTGGAAATGATAAAGGAAAAACAAAACTGAGGCCTTTCATGAGCAAAATGGTCAATATATAGGGCACACAGCCAAAACTTTTGAAAAGCTCAGAAAAGATTGATGACATCTACTTTTGCCAAGGAAAACGGGGGAGTTAGGTGCTCCTACCTGGCTAAATTCAAGTTTTTCTTCATGTAAATTTATAGCTCAGATGCAGAGATTAAATTGAACTAAATCTAGGGCTATTGCAAATGTGTCTGAAAAGATGGCAATGTCTCATGACTACCATTTCTCAAGGAGCTCAGATCAACTTTGTTTAGAAAATGAAATTATATTTATGTCCCAGCTAAAATATCAACACCAAATTCTTAATCTGAGGTTGCTACTGGCAATCTGCATAATGCACAAGACAGTACTGAATCTTGCTCCCAGAATTGGTGATTCTGTCGATTTAAAAAAGTGAGAGCTACAAAAGCCTGTTTAATTGGGAAAGCAAGACCATGACACTCTGCACAATGACAAACAGTGGGCTCATTAGGTTAGAAAAGCATCTCTACAAAACCTCTGATAATATCTGAACTTCAAGAGGAATGGTGTTCTGGTGAGCCAATGGTGTTCTGGTTGACACCAATACAGAGATGATGAAACTGAAGTGCACCAACAGGACATCAAGTGACTTCCCCAGCATCAGGACGGAGTTTTATAACTGGGGTTAAAGTGAAAAATTCATGTTCTCGGTCCTGTTAGCAAACCACAAGCTCATATTGCTTTTACTACAAACAGATTTCCCTTCACCATACTGTACTTTTCTTCTTGCTGACTGCTCAGTGTGACCATCCAAAACCACTCGTATTTGTGTTATTTTTCACACACACCATCCTGAAAAAAAAATTTGAAAGCGAAATGAAAGTGGAGCAGTTTCCTCCAATACAGTTCAACATCCAAACTAAGCAGCAGTAAAATCATATTTATTCAGTGGCTGAGGTTTCAAACAGTAAAGTGATTGTTTGCGAGCTATATACTGGACCATGCACTGAAAAAGAGCCCAGAAGAGGTTTCTGGTGACAGCTCTCTTACCTTGACAGTCCTCAAGAGCACAGGGGGAAAAGGAGGAGTGTATGCACGCTTGAACTGGGGGGTGATATTTGAATACAGTCAAGCTTCATGATCACAGAAGGCAGAATTTGGCAGATTTTGCCTTTGGGAATGAAGTGTGAAGACAGAAAGAGGGGAGCTGGGTACCTGAGCCCAGCCCATGCGTGTGAGAGAGGCTCTTCACCTGCAAGATGGGTGTGCCTGAAGTGGGAGGTAGAGAGAGAGATAAGCCAGGAGCTCCCTGATGCCAAGTCTGCTCCCACACTGCCAAGATGAGCAATCTGAAGGCATGGGTGCTAAATGTGGTCTTCTCTTTCTGTGCAAACTCTGGCAAACCCTCTGCCTTTCTCTATGTCTTTGTTTTCCCATTTGAGTATGTGGTATTCCAATGAAATATAAATATTAATACTTTATTAACGCTCAGCTACAAAGCTTAGTTCCTTAAGTCTAGTACAGATCTTTGAAATCCTTGAAAAACTATATAAATATGAATCCTTTTATTTTTATAGCATTACATTAACGACTGTACAGTGGAAGTTGATGAATTAAATAATCTCTGTCTATATTTGCTCATACCTTTGTGAAACTGTTACCTTTTCAGCTGCTATTTCTCATGCCTTGTCTCAATCCAGAAATGTCATTTTTGGTAAAGTTTTGCAAAAACCCATTCAGCTGCTTTTGAGTCATCCAAGTATGTAAAAAACAGTTTCCAGCTGTTAAGTTTTCCATAAGCCTTTTTTTCTCAAACATGCTTGTATCATTATAAGACAGCTTTGTTTTAAAACATCAAACTTGACACGTACATAGTCCTGAAAGAGAAGTAGCAGCCCTGACATGTTTTAAACCCTTTGGTTTTGAAATAAAAAAATTTTTAACACATTAAAATATACTTATTTTCCTAAATATTCTTCCAGACACTGAGCTATGCTTTTCTAATGGTAGACAGTCAATTGTGTAAATGATGAGTAAAAAGGAAGAAAAAAAAGAAAAAAAAGACACTATAGATACTATTCTTACAATCTGTGACTGAGCTGTAGCAGGAAGGACTTGGGGACAGTTTTAATTATTGCATATTTGCATTTTGGTATAGAACAGCTTCAAATCAGACTGGAGATGATCCCTCACATCCTGCCTAGATAGAAATGCACTGACCTGATACCAAGCAGTGAAACATCAGCCATTTCACAGAATCTCAGACTGGGCAACGCTGGAAGGAACCACAATGGGTCACCTGGTCCAACCTCCCTGCTCAAGCAGGGTGATCCCAGAGATTGCATCCAGATGGGTCTGGAATATCATCAGTAATGGAGACTCCACAACCTCTCTTGGCAGCCTGTCCCAGTGCACGGTCACCTGCACAGTAAAGAAGTTCTTCCTCATATTCAGGTGGAACTTCCTGTGCATCAGTTTCTGCCTCTTGTCCTATTGCTCAGCATCACTAAGAGGAATCTGGATCCCTCCTCCTGACACTTTTCCTCCAGACACTGATGGACATTGCTGAGGTCCCCTCTCAGTCATCTCTTCTCAAGGCTGAACAGGCCCAGTTCCCTCAGTCTTTCCTCATAAGAGAGATTCTCCAGGCTCTTAATCATCATCGTTGCCTTTCACTGGACCTGCTCCAGGAGCTCCCTGTGACTCTTGTACTGAGGAGCCCAGAACGGGACGCAGCACTCCATGTCTGGCCTCAGCAGGGCTGAGTAGAGGGGCAGGATCACCTCTCTCGGCCTGCTGGGAAAGCTCTTCCTAATGCAGCTCAGGATACCATTGGCCTTCTTGGCCACAAGGGCACACTGCTGCTCTTATACACCTTAATAAGATTTCCTCTCATCATCTCTTCTGAAGGCTGAACAGGCCCAGCTCCCTCAGTCTGTCCTCAGAAGAGGGATGCTCCAGTTCCCTGATCATCTTTCAATCCTACTTCATTTAATCTGGAATATTTCAAGTTCCAATGTCTTAGCAAATAAGCGTTGGTTTTGAGAATATTAATGATGGCTGAAACAGCAGCTGTAGTCTGAGGGATTATTGGATTACATGGGTTTCACTCTCAGAAATATTTTTTATATGACAATATAAAGGCATATGTAGCTTTTGTGCCTTGCATGAACCACTGGCCTCAGCATGAACTCTTCCGTCAGGCTGGAGGAACTCTTTCTAAAGACGAAAAAATAAAGTCACTGCATGTGTAGGTTTTTATATGGGGCTCAATTGTGCTGATTTGTACAGACAAGGAGAGACTCCATAGCTGTTTCTTATTCAAAGTAAATAGCAGCATCTCCTGCTCCTGCCTCTCCTGGGACATATCCTCCTACCATGCAGGTGTGAGTCCACAGAAACCTCCAATGTCAGTGACATGACAGTGAATCTGAGAAGACAGCCTGACTCATCTGGAAGCAAAAGACACAACTCTGACAAGCATGAGCATGCATGCATACACTCTTCCTTACCTTACACTACCTGTGCCTTTATCAGTACCCCTAAAAATCAGTTATGTGGCCACTACTTGGGGAGGTTTTCTGAATGTATTTCAAACTGCATCAAACATAAAAGGGGTGCTCAACAAACAAGTGTCACTGGAATACAATTACAGGGAAAAAACCTCACGCAATTCCTCTCCATTGCCCTGTCTTCTCTCTGTACTGTCTGCCTTGGCAAGCCCACAGCTAGGGATCAGTAAGAGACCCTATTGTAAGCAAGGGGCAGAGGTAAGGTTGCTGTGGGAACCTTGACTCTAAATTTCCTGAGTTTAGAGAGATTAAAATCTCAGTTGTCACATCTCATTAGCATACTTTTTCGTGCAAACAGAACATGGTCCAGGCAAGTGTATTGTTTCTAAAAGGAACAATATCCTATTGGGTAAACAGGTGTCTGTGCACATTTTGGCAACTCTAAGGTACACCATTCAGTTCTAATCAATGCTACTGGATTTTGAAACCCACTAATATAACAATGAGGTGGAAAAAGCAGTAGAAAAAATCCAAAGAAAGTCTAAGTTATGCTGTAAGCTCTACTATTCTGAGTTTCAGTGTTGAGACAAAAGAATAGTAAGAGTTTGCCATTTGCTAGTTGTTAATAATCAAGAGAAGATCTGCCAGACACACTCATTGAGGGCTCTGTCTGTCTGGACCAGGTAGATGCTGCAATACACAAAGAGCTTCACACACAGAGAAAGAAAGAGTGTTCATGGACAATGATGCAGCGTTCTTAATTAAGATTTTCATTACTGATACATACATTAAGGTTTTGCTAATGCAAGTGCCCAAGCACTCCAATGTGCAGGTAGATGTCTCTGATTCTATCTCTAAAAACCCTTCTGCACATCACTGCAAACATTCACCAGACAAGACTCAAAATCAGCTCACCTGCCCTTTGCTATAATGACAATGAAAAATAAAAAGCAGTATTTTACTTGTCTGCCAGATCAGAACTTAGCTTTTTGCAGTCATGAGAATGAATAGGCTTTTGCAAGGCTGTACTACAGCATATTGAAACTGATTCTGAACTCACTTACACCTGTTTGATGTCGATGTAACATCAGGATCTTCAATAGCATGAGCACAGCAAATGTTGAAGGAAAAAATAATGGAAGAGACGTGTAGGTAAATGGAAAATAGGATGAAATAAAACATGAGTTTGCCAAAGGTTGTTTGTAGTAGACTAACCTGATAACTTTCTTTGATAACTGATTATCCAGACAAAGGAAATACAGTAAAATTAATTTATCAGTAGAGCATTTGATACAATATCACAAGGGAAATTATGAGTTTAGATCAAGATTTGCAAAAGGACTGTAAAGTGAGCAAATGCGTACCTGAAGGGGAGATGAAGCAGTGATGAAGAAAGAATTATTGGGCAAGGTGAAGGTTGTATTTCCACTATTTATTAGTTACATAAAATAGCTTTTTCTATCTAATAAGATTTGGGCAGAGCAGGTAACACTTCTTTACAAGGCCCCTCAAAGGGAGGGGGCATAGATTAGGAAAAAGTGGAGGCATGCTTAACGGCTGTAAAAGGATCAATCAACATCAATAAATTGCTCATTAACAATTAACATTCACCAGCAATGTTTCAATGTTATTTCCATGGTTCTGTTCTTTGGGAAGGCTAGAGATGCTACAACTCACTCAGTAGTTTGCTTGTACAGTTGAATTAAATATCTAGTTCAGTTTCATGCTTTTAAAATATTCCTATTCCCAGAACAGGATGCCCATTCATTTACAAAACCTGCTTGCTGAATGCCTTTGAATGCTGGACCTTGCCTCGCAACAGAACGCTGTTGGAATAAGATGCAGAGGACAAACACTTGGTGAACAGAAGCACCGACAAAAGCACTGCTTCTCCCTGAACACACTACATGCTGTTCTTGATCTGCTCAGGCTATGACACTTTGTGAATTCCTTCAATAGGAAAAACGGGGCTGAACATTAGCAGGGTGATGCTGTTGCACTGGCACCTGCCAGGATGGAAGGTGAAGATATTGCCACAGCAGTCACAGGAGAAGGTATCAATGTGAGATTAACTTCCAGGCTCCTCAATAAATGATCTGCCAAACTATTTTCAACAAGTTAAGAAAAAACAGGATTTTTGACAATCTTCCCTGAGGCATGTCTCAGTCTGCAGGTATTGCAATGGCTAAAATTGTTACCTTTCCCTGAAAGTTTACCGGAAGAGAAGTTGCATTTTGTTTCAGCATTCTGTGGCAGAATTTAAGTATTTAATGTCATGACTGGACCATGCTAAGCAGGCACAGACATTCACACAAGAAATTTGCCCAAAACCCCAAAACTTGAAAGATTTTTTAAATGCAAAAATTGGAAAACAGGGTCTGAAACCCTCCATTCTTTTGAGTTGGTTATATGCTGATCACACACAGTGGTTTTCCTTCCCAACTTTCAGCGCATATTGCAGACTATCCAGAATGTTACACATTAATTTTTGTCTTTTATGTGAAAGTGGATTTACTGCAAAAAGTGAAATGCAATTAATCCCTTTATGGACATCCAGGATAAGTGAACATGGACAAATATAAAATTTAAATACACACCCAGATCCAAATGTTGCAACTGATCCTTACTTTGGTGATTGGGTGAAGCACAAATACTTCTAAATTGCATGCTATTTGAAGTTGGGATTCCAATTTTGTCCCTGAAAAATCAAGCTGTTTAGAGTATGCTTAAGAAGCTAAAACATTAGAAAACCGCATTCAGAAAACTGACACAACTATTCCATTAAACTTGAAACTCAGTACGATGGAATGGGAGAGAGCAAGATCTATTCAAATCCAAAAGCATTTGCTTTCAGTGGTGTGCAAAAATCTAATATTTTGGGCATGCAAACATATGAAATGAAAATATTACCTGGGGGGCTGAATTTGTGAACCATATTCAGCAAGATATTATCCAAAATGAAGGAAAGCAGCAGCAGTGAACAAGAACTTCAGAGGAAAGAAACATTATTCCTTAATACACCGTGACCTTTTATGTGTAGGAGTTCCCATTTCCACCAAGAGGTAAAATAGCTTGCATGAAGCATGGCCTGAAGACTAATCACATGTGTTTTGACATGTACACCTATGTAATGGCACACAGATGAACTACATGGCAGATGACTTGCTTCTTTTTTTAAGTGGGAGTGGTGGAGAGGAAAAGGAGATGGAGGAGATGCTTTTACAAGCTCATTTTTCATTGTGGTGTCTCACACACAGGACATTCAGCACGAACATGGCCACGTGGGCAGGCATTTAGACCTCCCTGAGTATTCATATATTGGTGTCAGTTTCAACAGTCAGATCTATGTCTTGACCCAAAGGTGACTCTTGGGAAACCACCTATTTCTAGATATTGTGTTTTATAAAAACCGTTCCTCCAGCACAACTTGTTCTTGGCAGCATTTTTACTTTATATCTGGTGTATACATTTTATGGAGACAGATATACAACATGATGCTAAAGCAGGGTGCATCAAAGAGGATTTCTGCACTATGAGAAGGACTTACAACATATCTCAGAAAAGAAAGAGAGACATTTGGTGATACAGCTGTAAAATAGCAATGCGCTTGCCAAAGTTGGAAGATAATTTACCATAAGTACAAAGGGAATATTGTGAAAAACTCTGCTACACTCTGTAGTTGTTACCATTTTGCACCGTGATTTCAACCTAACAAACTGGTCTGTCTTAATATTTTGAAGGTTGCTGTTCAAACTGCAGTAGAAAATGCTGGTACTGCTTCAGAAAGGTGGTCTTTTCTATCCAAATATATTAAATTATGCCAGTGTGGGGTAAAAGTGCATTGAACAACTCAATTTTCTTTGTCTCCTTCTTTTTTCTAGTTAAATCTAAAATATTATGCTTTTACAACTGTTTAGTTAAAGTCCATGGTTTTTTTTTCTCTTGTACTCTGTAATATTTCAAAAGAATCTAACAGTCAGTGCATTATATTACACTAAGTAAATGAAAAATAACTCAGAACAAAGAGATTGCAAGTATGTATAATGGCAGAAAGGTGTGACATTTTCAGCTGTCATGCTGGCCAATCTTAAGTTCAATCTCATCCAGCACCAGTGGATATATTGTAGGTATTGCAATTAGAAAGCAGGTTACACACATACCTCTATTGTAATCCACACATCAACTTCACAGCTATGTGCAGCCTTTATTACTTGCTAAACAATTTGAATGTCAACACTTAAACTAATGCTTGAATGAAAAACTGGGACCAAATTTTGCCCCTTTAAAAAATATCTGGCTCTGTTTCAGGTTTTCTGGATATTTGGTCTATTTTTATTACAGATGTTTTAAAACAAAACCATGAATTTTGTAATATTTGTTTTAAATAAAGAGTTCTTTTTTTTTTTTTCCATGCACATCTTTTGCTTAAGTCTATTTGATGGCTACATCTTCAGATAATGAATAAAGCTTAAAATTCTGGCACTTGCTGAAGAACATTCATCCCAAGGTGCACTCCCAGTTATATGGTTTGATTTCTATAAACACATCAGAGTAGAATTTCAGCTCCGCTGCCATTTTGAGCCTGTTTCACCATTTCTCTCATTTGCCTCTGCCCATGTTGTTTTCTTTTTTGGAACATTCCCTTCCTTCAGGAGACACATAAAAGCTGGGGAAATAATATTCCTTTCCTGTCTCAGATTGCTGTTTAGGTGACCACTCCCTTCCAAAACCTCCTTATTTTCAGAAGCAGATCAACTGAATCTTCTGGATAATTTGTATGTCTATTTATTTCATTAATTATGATAATTCTTGAAAAACGCTAACTCTTGAAAGCTGTTGTAAACATAAGGCTTATTACATGTAGACTTTTTTGGCATTTTGCAAATGTTCATTTCTGATTCATGAATAAGCTTGACCTGGAGGTTATAATCCTCTTCTGAAGTAAGAGAGAGCTTCTTAAGAAACCTGATAAGAGAAAAGATGCCTCCCCCCTGTTCCTGATGTAGCAATCACTGTTGTTGTTCCTCATCTGCAAAACAACACTAAGCACAGAACCAAATAAAGGGATTCACAGAGTGATAATTAGTTGCTATTTCATTATAATGGTTCAGAGTGGTAACAGATGACAGTTTGGTGGGGAACAAGTACCAAAGCAGAGACATATATACAGATATCAAAGACTATTTGAGCATCATCTTGTCTGATAAAGTGAATAGGTATTCTCAGCAACTGGCAGCTGGCAGGTTGGAATACTGCTGGGTGTCTTTTGACAGACAAATCTCTGACCATATGATGGATGGTTCTCATAACTATGATGAGATCAGTAAGATGCCTCTCAGCTTCCCTTAGGTCACAATTACTTGACCAAATATGTCTTCATGAAGCTAGGGGATAAATGGCACTTTTTGCACTTTTTTTCCTTATTTGCTTTTTTTTTCCTTTCTTTTTTTTCTTTTTTTTTTTTTAAACCAGGATGTCAAATAACAAGAATTAGAATTAGTGCTCAATCTGATAGGAATAATGCTGGAGCTCAGTAAAACCTGGTTACATCAGAAACCTATTTAAAAAAATTGGACAGATGTCCACAGAATTAGGTTAACATATCCTGCATCTTCCTTCCTATGTGGATTTGCTCTTACCAACACTAACAGCGGGTAGCTTTTCAATATTGCACGGGTTCCATCAGAACAGGTAGTGCTCTGGAAGTAAAAGAAGTGTCCTGCTGTAGCTATTTATCCTAGGGTAGCTATCTCTCCTGCTGTAAAGCACCTTAATACTGTTGATACTGCTACAGGCTGTTGACAGTATGATTGAATTGGTATCCAGACTGGTTGGAAGACTTCTTCCATAAAAAGGATGATTTTTGACAAAGAGTACACCTGCTTCTCTCGAAGTCCTGAGGACATTCCAGTGGAGCAGAGATTAATTGTATTCCTCTTAAGTGGGAATACAGTTTGGGGAAGAGGTCCATGAGATCCTTCCACCTCTGAAATCCTGATGCCATATAGTCAGGCAGATGTGTGTGTAACATCTGGGAGAAGGATGAAGACTGAATCTCAAAAGAGAGCCCACTGCTGGATACTGAGGCAGAGGGCTAAACAAATCAGTTATCTCTAGACCAGAAATATGCTTGACAGGTACCATTAACAGTTTCTAATGTAAAAATGTGCCAATAACACTTTTTCTGTTACTCAGAAGAACCCAGCCTATCAGTGGCCTGAAGGACCTGTCTTCCAGAGAGAAAGGAGAGAACCAGTAACAACAAGACAAATTCTATACACATGCCTGAAATATAGTAAGCTCCTATGGAACTTGCTGATTTGGGAATGGAGGACCACCAAAAAGGCCTTCTTGGCTGTGAAATAAGCCTGACTTAGAGTAGCAGGAGAACATGTGACTCTAATCCTACATGTCGAGAAAGAAAGGCAGACAGACAGGAAACAATTCATGCATGGTCACAAAGCAAAGCACTGTCCAAGAGGGATTTCAGCTTCAGGTTTCCACATGCCCACCTATCACAAAGCCAGCTTGCTGCTTCCACCTAAACTGCCTTGCCCTGCACTTGTGATAAAGAGGTGCCTTTGTGCAAATGTTGAAGGCACACGGTGTCTGCCACAGACAGAAATGGTTTTGCCACTGCTGCGGGAAGCGTTAACACAAGCGGTGTTAACGCTTCAACTCCTTGAGTATCATTAATGCTTTTTATTGATATTATGAAGTTCTGCAACAGAAGTAATAGGATTTGTCAGGGGCTGTTATAAACTGCCCCTGCTGGATAAATACATAATACATGATGGCAAAGGTCCGATGAGCCTTTAATCAATTGCCTTTCTGAGTCAAATAAATGTCACATCAGACGTAAGCCATGTTGCATTCTGTGGGTGCCTCTGCTCCCCTCATCTCGCAGGCCCGGCACTGCCACAGGGAGCTATGGGCACGCACAGGCTCCTACTTATTTGTAGCAAATATATCAGAGCAAAACTGGAACAGCATGCTGTAAATTACAGATTTGGGACACCTTATAATGAAAGGCAAAGGAGAAAGGAAAGAAATATGGGGACACCCTAGGCATGATAGGTCAGCTCAAATACATCTCCTTGGGAGCTGGCATTGTCATACCACCTTTTGCAGCCACTGTAGCAAATCTCATCTTCCTGCCCACAGGGTGGGGGGAGAAGGTGCCCTGTCATTTCTTGCTGCACTGCAAAAGTAGTGGGTCAACTTTAAATGTTAAAGCCACATATTTTAGGTCTAGTATCAGGAAAAGAAAGCTCTTTCATTGTTTCAGCAAGCACCTTGAAAAAATTACGAATGTCCATTTGCACTTTAGCATCCCTTTGAAGAAATCCCAACAATCTAAACACAACTCAAACATAACTTTACGGATTTGCAGGTTTAATTCCTCTACCAAATATGAAAGAGCTATTTTTCTTACTATGCTATTTTTTTTAAATTCCAGGCAGCACTTTAACAGTCATCTACTTTTCTCTTTGAACAGGTAGGAGACATGAATTTAAATTGCAAAATGGAGATCTAAAGTAACACAAAGTCTAGGCATACTTGGACATGGAGTTCTAAATCTAAATTTAAAAAGCTCATTATTTTTGGCATTCGCTAAATAGCTTCAGCTTGGACATCCCAAAACAGTGGCTTAAAATGTTGGTGGACATTTGGAAAACTTTGGTCTGTCTTTACTTAACTATAGTAAATATTATGAAGTGGTAGTGCTATATTTCCCTTTATATTGCAACAAGAAGAGTCATTGTTGTAAAAGCACTGGACTTCACTGCCAATATGTATGAAAGAGTCCCAGAAAAATGTGAGTTTTTCTTCCAAATGTGCAAAACCATCATATGTCAGAACCTGACAAAATTAAAACTCAAATGATAACAAACACTTGCAGAGGTTCCATCCTTTATCCCCTCTAAAAAAGGAAAAAAACAAAACTTAAACCATGAAAAAATTAATTCTTCCTGTTCTGGGTCTTGAAAACACAATTATCTGGATAAACATAGTATTTTCTTCAGTTAAAAAGGTCACAGAATCAACAACCTACACAGCAGCAGCCAACCTTGAGTGAATGTGACCAGGTGAGAAAAGAACCCTGCAGAACATCCAAAGAAACCACTGATGGATTTTTAATCCTGATACTGTTAGATGTCAAAGAGAATACAGCATATTTAATCTACTCAGATTAGAAGAGCAGGTCAGAGAGCACCAGGACTAGGTAAGGGAGGCTCCCATGCCACTGGTAAGGAAGGGTCAAATTTCAGCAAGGACAGGTTGCAATGCTAGTTGACTGTTTTCTGTAGTTGTTTTGCTCTTGCACAGCATGGAATATTCTATGTTTTATTCTGAATTAGAGCACAACAGCCTAATGTCCATCAGAAGATGTACATCCCCATGTATAAACAGAAATCTTCCATACTGTCATCCAGAAACGCACACATAAATTCCAAATCAATCACATAATGTCACTGAACTAAAATATGAGTCCCATAAGGTGACACTGCATTAAAATTTTGGACTGCATTAGAATAAAAATTCAGTATTGAGTTCTGTGGCTATGGGAAGCAACAGAGGCCCCAGACTGACTTTGATGGAACTTGAAGAAAATGCACAACTCATATCAATGAAAGATATAAAATGTTTGGTATAAATACTTACATAAGAGACAAGGAAAGGTTCCTTCAGAGAAAGGCCACAAACTGACTGTGAGTGATCTGAGAAGAAAAGGGAGAAAGAAAAAAGTAAATCAAATTATAGTAAACACACTAAATGATACCAATATAACAAAATAAAACAAGGATCAAGGAGACTTACAGCTGGTGGCAATTCCCACAGGAGGGGGAAAAATGTTGTAAATTCACAAACAACATAGATCTTGAAAGTTTTGAAACTACCTGACCCCAGAATTATGTAGCTGAGAAAATTGGTAATGGCTGAGGAGCCTTTCAGTCCTGGGATAATTCCAAGCCAGCAGAGACTAAATATCCTCTGGTGGCTGCTCAACAGTCTCCGTGAAATAGGCTTGTGGCTCCTATGGACAAATGCTCTTATCACAAAAACACTGCCAGATTTGCATGGCATCCTTCTTAGCAGTCATGCCAGATGATACAGGACTCTGAAACAGAACTTGCCTTCTTGATCCTGACCTTCACAGAAGAGGGGTTAGGCTTATTATTAGGGCTGAGAATGCTTACATTACAGCTGATAGCTGCACAGAAAAATTGTGTTGTCTTAGTTCCTTCTGTCAACACAGTATCTCTTAGACTTGATTGATTTGTTACCCTGAGACCCCGAAGAAAAAAATGACTGCATGAAAGTGGAATGGCTAAAGGTTTGCAAACTTCTGGTAGACTACAGGTCTACTATGGAGCATCTAAGCTTTATTGCCAACATATTTATTTCCATATTTATTTCCAAAACATATTAACCTGGGATGAAGCAATAAACAAAATTAATCAAAGCCTGATGCTCTGAATTGTAACAAGAAGATACACTCCTGTTGGACACAGAAAACAAAGGCAGATGCTCCCCAAATGTTCAAAGCTACAAATCACTCCTGTCCCTGCTTCCCTTTGCCAAGCTGAAAAAAATTTGGGTAGTCAGACCAGACAGTGCTCTCCAGAAGATTGCTATCAGGGGACCAGGAGCACAGTGGAAAATGACCATGGGATTCATGTGGTGTACTCCAGTACTTAAGATGTGGCCCTCAACTTCTGTTTCCTGTCTAGTTACAGGGAGAGATTAGCTATATCAATCCTCAAAGCAATTAAAAAACCTCAGAAATATAAACCTGAGCTGAGAGAGTGAAGGAAAAGAGAGGAGCTGCCACAGGAGAGAGAGAGGGAAGGCAGGCAGAAAATCTGTTCAGAGTTGTATCTACTATTTGTGGGAATTATGGTCCTGGTAGAAGAGAGTGTGAGAGAAAGCATGTGTGCATATCTAGTGGTTGGTCTGCAAGGGAGGTGGAGAAAAATACAGCAAAGAGCAGAGACAATAATAAAAACGGCAGGGCAGGAAACAAGATGCTTATAGCATCCTTTGGACAGGCCACCCAGAGAGGCCCTGTTTAACAGCAAATTCCTCTTTAAAGTGGCTGACTGCTCCCACATGTAAGGAAGATTTGCATGAGACAGAAGACAGATGGATTCTGCCCAGACTGAAAAGCTGAAACGACATAAAATGAAAGGAAGGGCAAGATCAAACTGGTGGAGAGAAGGTCACTATCTTCCTTTCAAGAATCCATTATTCTAATGAACTGTAGCAGGGAAGTTCTCCTGGTGGAGAAAAATCTCCTTTGCTAAATCTCCTTATTTTCCTTTTACATTGCTCCTGAAGATTTAACCATGGAAGTCTATGGACTCATCTGTAAAAGACGATATGTGAAGGACTGTTAGTGGCTGGTAGTCGAGTAGTATTTTTTTCAAAGTTGGCAGATGGGACAGTGAGCTGCAAACCAAGGAAGAACCTGAGACAAAAGGTCTGAGCCAAAAAATGTGCTTGGATTCCCAGAGTTAAAATAAGAAAAGAAAAAAGAAAAAAAAGAAAAGAAAAACAAAGTGGGAGGCATCCAGTATAGGGAAAAAAACCCACAGAATGGAAATTTTTAGGCTGAGCAGTTAGAGTTTGGCTCTGTTATAAGCAACATAAAACAACATCTCTTCAGGGAAAGCATCAAACAATTTTGACAACATGGATGCCAAAGAATTCTACAAATTATGGCCTGAGATTCTGGAGGTGCTGAGTAATGACTTACACCAACATTACAATCAAATCTGCTGTAAGAAGTGAACAAGATTGTCTCGTGCAATTAAAACTACAGGGTAATTTTAGACAGGCACAATATAATAGAAGCTGTAAACTAGAATCTGGAAAAATCACCAGAACTGAAACACCGTACTTTTTAAAATGATTGCAATTGGTCTGGACACCTGATTACCAGTTTTGTTCAAAGGAAAATACATGAAAACAAAACTTTCCCTGTAAAGTATTGGAAAAACAAGATGTGTCTGAGGAAGCTATGATTCATTCCAGGTTAGATAACTGCAGAACACATATGCAGGAGAGAAGTGGGCCAAATCCTGTTCTCACTGCCCTGTGCAATCATGCTGACTTAATTGAAACCATGAGCAGAATCCGAGCCATTAAAATGCTGGGGTGAAACTTTTTATCATATGGTGCTGTTGGTCACTAGAGACATTTAACCTAATTACATTAGATTAACACAGTAGATTCCTTCAAGATATATTATTATATAACAACATAAGAAAATGAAGTCGAGGAAAGCTGACCATTTCCCCCAGGTCTCTGTGTTATAAGCAGAATACCTGTCTCTATTTTTGTCATTTGTTTTCATCCCAGTGTGGCTCTGTTTGGTGGAATGGACAAATGGAATTCACTGACCTTTTTTTATATTGAATTCCTAGTGTTAATTAATCATTATTACTTGGAAGATGTTTTGGCCATTGGATAGAATAGCCAAGGGCTATTTAGCCTGTCCTCTCTTCATTGTGGTCAGATTCTGCTCCTTTTTTCTTTCTTTGCTACATGAATAAATGCCATTTAAATCACAAAGACTGAGACAAGCAAGGTCTAAATGTTAAGGCTATTTAGGAATCTAGTCCCCCCTGAGTTTAATGAGAATAAGGTTCCTAAACACTGAAGAATATCTATTTATGGGGAGTTAAGATGGTGAAAACCAGTGGTATGAGTTACATTATTTAAGCAGATAATAGACTTACGAGGCTAACTACAATTTTCAAAAGTGACTGAGGCATTCATGTTGAAGTCCATTGGAAGTCAGCAAAATTTTGGCTGTAAACCATGCTGGAACATATTCCCTTTGTTAGCTAAAGCATTGCTCCCTTTCAACAAAATTAACATCTTAGGTGCCCAAGTCATTTTTGCAATTGGCATTTGGTTGCTTCTTACAATGTATTCCCTCAATGGCTTGAGTTAACCTGCTGCAAGTGCCTTCTTAGCAGTAAATTGGGACACCAATTCTGCTCCATTTTTGCAAAGTGATTTAGGATCTCTCTGACGTAATGTAACACCAAGGTGAGCAGTGTTACTCCTTCAGCCCCAGACTGGGAAGAAGAAGGCTTGAAGGACTGACAACAGATTCAGCTAACCCTAAAATGACTGTTCTTGCCTTAAAACATGTTCACGCTTTACTGATATAGAACCAGTGAGTGGTACAGCTTTATCATATGTAATATATTCAGTGAATTTGATCTAAGATGCAGAGTCTTTTCTCTCCTCCCCTTCTGGATGCACTACACCTGCTAAGGATCAAAATTAAAATTTAATCCCAGTGGAAGATAAGAAAAAACACTTACTAGAGAATTCCTCAGTTCAGAGGGGGCCAAATGGAGCCAGCGTCATGCTGGTGGAAAAACAAACTCAGCTGAGATTCAGTGGAGCCCTTTAAATGATCTGAGGGGGCAAAGAGGCTGCACTGCATCTCTGACACAGCGGAGACAGATTACAGCAAAATTAAATTGAGGATTTTAGTGGATATAATTGTTGTTTTTATATATTAATGAATAACAATAATACTTGATTCTAAACTGAATACCAGGTTTGACATTTAATCTGAGTGCTTATACTATCCATAAATGTTCATAAACGTCACAAGACCCCTACCCTTTGATTGAATTACATTCTAGTATGCAATTTAGGAAACACGGATTAATCTACATAGATTTATATTTCTGCAGGTTACACAGTTATTTTTTGGTTTATACCCATTTCCCCTAAGTGTCCTTTCCATCGAGAATCCAGGAACATACATGCAAATCTTTAGTACAGGAGCAGCTCAAAATCCAGTGACTAGCAGCAGATGGAAACTTGGTTCAGTGAAATCTATATTAATTCTCATTTTGAAGTCACCTCTGCTAATGGCCAGCAAAATCTTAGTGGCTGTGATATCTCCTGTTACCTTCACATTACTTGTTACTACAGCCAGCAATCACCTAACACGTTTCTTGGCAATGTTGTGTGATTAAATCGCCTTTCAATCAGCTTGCAGAGGAATCCAGAGGTGGAAACTGCTTTAATATTAGGAGTTAATCATAAGAATGCAGAGGAAGGCAGTCAAATGTTTTGTTAGCATACCAGAAATATGACAACAACTTAGCCACAGATGTCACGCGTGAGGTAAGGGGCCACATCAGGAAAAGCGATGAGGTGACATAGAGAGGAAAATAACCTTCAAGTTCTCCCTTTCCTCTTTTTTCCTTCCTGTGACCATGCTACTTGAAGTGACCACCTCCTTTAGCAGTCAAAATATCTGGAATTTCAGTCCCCTGTATTAACAGGCTTCACTGCACAATGGTGTCTGCTTGGGGACTGATAAGGACACTATCAAGCAGTGTGTCACAGCACAGAAATGGTCCAAAAGGCCCATCAGAGAAAAAGCAGCTCAGCAGATCTTGACCCCTGCAGAGGCCCAATCCTGCTCCTTTTGGAATCAAGCAAGTCTTTGCAAAAGGCTATCAGGGCACATTCCTTTGCATCCTCTGCATCTTCACCTCTGTGTGCCTACCAGAAGAGGAAGCTCCACAGCTTGGCTGTTGTCCTCATTCATGGAGGCATTCATTCACACAAGACAGAAGAGAAGGGCTGGCTACTCTATTTAATAAGAAAAGAAATAAACACCACTCAGTGAGCTAGTGCTAGGGAAGGGATGAACTGAGGAGATGATTTTACAACTGACAGCTTATTGCAGGGAGGGAGAAAGCTCATAGGGAAGAGGACACTGCAAATACAGCTTGAGAGCCCATTATATGGACTTGTATCAACTCTTAGTCTAAAATACTGGAGAATCAAAATAAAATTATGTTTGAGAAATGACCTGGAGTTTTTCTATGTACATTAGAATTTACAAATATCTGTATACATTGGCACACATGTATGCATTTTTGTTATGTATCATTAAAGAATTTCAAAAAAATCTACTCAACTACAGGTGCACATGCTCTTTTTAAGGAAATAAACAGCCAAATTGTGTCTCTGTACAGAATACAAGATGACTTGACAACAACTTTGAATCAATATTTATCGATAATATTTCCATCATGAATTTTCCAAAGACAGAGTTTGTTTAGAAGTTACAGTCCAGAAAAGACAACAGAAAAGGTAACTGACTGTTTCTTCTCTCAAATTTGAAAATAGAATGCCTTGCAGTCTACCTTAACATATACTGTAAAGGATTTATGACATAGCTCAAGCGCTTATATTTTCTTTCAGTTGTGTATTTAATTTCATTGTTCAATTTGAGCTGGAAAGTGTAGTAAAAGGAGACTTTAATTTTTTTTTTTTTTTTGTAATTAAGAATAGTTAAAATGTTAGCCTTATCTTTTTAAAATTGAGAAATATGTACTGGGCAAAGAACACTTTCAATGTGTATTACACATGCACACACACAAAAATGCTTTTATAAACCAGAACCTTCACACACCCTTAACTAGAAATTACAAAAGAAAAGTCTTGATGGAATAGATTTTTCAGCACACTCTGCTTGCCAGGAAGGCTGGTTAATATTATGTTTTGATAAGACAAAAGAAATTAATCCAATCAAAATTTGGACTTTCATGTCTATGTAAGCTAATTCAAAAAGACATCAAGCTGACTCATTCCACAGGTAACTCTGCCCAAAATAAGTCCTAACAGCTGTTCTCAGTGAAAACAATGAGACAGATGAAATAAGAACAGTAATCTCTTGGATCTGCAAACTGAGCTCTAATTAACATCCATTGGAAGTCTCTTGCTCCCTAAGAAGAACTTCAGTCAAGAAAAGTCTCTGTACAAAGCACCTCTGAGGAAAACATTTTTAAAAGAAGAGCAGGAGAGTTCTCTGGAAGCAACAGCACATCACAGCTTTAGCAGCAGTTGCTTTAAGGGGCTCAGGGTGAGGGCAAAACTAGCAAAAGTGAGGAAGAAAAAAGGTTAAATATATTCTTGTTTTATAATGTAAATGTAGCATTTTGAACATGCATCTCAATTTAAAAGATGGCCTGGAATAGTACTACTTTTATCTTTCTGTAACTCAAACCACTGACTACATCTTTGAGGAATTTGTTACAGTAAGTGAAACCAGGGCATTTTGTTGGCAGGTACTTGGCCATGTAGCTCAGCCTGGAGGCAGGAGGAGGCTGCCCACCACCACCCTCCCAGTGCCACTGCTGCCCAACACCGCCCTGGAGTGGTGCATGGACAAGGAGACCAGCGCTTCTTGGGTGCTAGGGGACTAATTCTGGGAAACAGAATACCTGGGAAGGGGTGGCCTCTGCCAAAATAACTCACAACACCCACTTCTGACTGCCCCAGGGGGCTGTGCTGCAGGCCAGCTTCACTGCTCTGGTGGCAGAAGCTGCCTGCTCCTGTCTGTAATCTTTCCAAGACTGCTGATGCCCTTCTCCCTCATTGTGTGGCTGTGTGTGCGCCCATCAAGAGAGAGTGAAGGAGGAAAGATGGCACTGGAAAAATGCTGGTTGCATTGAGACTGGGTTGTTCCTATCCAGTACACAGCCTGCTCCCTGTTCACTCTTGGAAAAGAGAGAAAAGAGAAGTCAGCTGTTGGACCAGATAAGTTGTCTTTGAGGTCCATAAGCAGTTTGGGCATTTCCATTTTATAAAATATTTTGTGTTGATTACTCTTGGCACTTGGAACTCAGCTTTGAAACCTTAAATAGAAGAACACAGAAAACATATCTACCTAAATATACAAGGAAATATACCTCAAGGTTCTGGATGCCTTTCAGGATCATCCATTAAAAATTATTTCTTGGCTCTGATTACACCTGTACATGATTCTTCTGTTTTGAGGGAGTGTGGTTGAACCTGCAGCTCACAAGTTAGATCTGTTGTGTTATAGCCACATCAAGTCATGCTCTCCTTGTTGCAAGCTGGATAAGCAGTGAAGCATATCTTCTGCTTCTCTGCTTGGAGGTCTGCAGTCCTTGTACACTGTCCATATTCCCTGCAGCCTCTAAAGTACCTGTCCTGAATTCCACAGCTCCAAAACTGGACTACACAGCATGAGAAAATACAATCAAATAATGCTAAATTATTTAGGCAGACTGCACTTGAGTAACCAAAATGTTAAGCTGAGAATGTGAGGTACTAGGAACTAAATGCATCTTCATTAATAAAAGCAATTAGTGAAGTTACTATTAATAAGGAGATAATTGCTAGAAAGTCTAGTGATACATACAAATAGGTTACTAATGTGAGGAAGTGACCCTGGAAAATGTGTTTAAGTTATTGGTTGGGAGCTTTCTATTGCTAATTATTGTTTTCTTCTTGGGTACTAATGTTCCTCCATCATGATCTGATAAATCTAGTGGTGGTGTGATCACTTCTCTAAGTGGTGTCTTTGGATCATATGTGGTCCCAAGGGCCGTGACACTCCACTGCACATAATTTATTTCCACAGTGAGACGAGCTGACTCCCCATAATATTTCTTTCATTTTAATATCTGACTAACATTCAATTTGGGACATAAGTACTCCGATATATCATTTTTCCCTGATGGCACTGCAGAGCAGAACTAAAGGGCACTGGCTGAGTGTACAAGTACTACAATGTCTGGAGAACAGGTTGGGCTGGAGTGGGGAACACTGCTATGCCTGAGCTGCAAGGGGACTGGAGGATTGTGCAGGGATGTGGGGGTCTGCATCATCCACGGCTGCTGGGGGACAAAGGATATGAGCAGAGGTCTGGCAAACCCCAGGCTGAGGTCACATTGGACTTTGAAAATCCAGCTTGCTCTCTTTGGCAAGAACTGCATGGTTTAGGATTTGAATATGAGGGTGTCTGTTAAATCAGGAGCAAAGTGTCAGCAAGATCATAATGGAAAAGTGTGAGCATGCCAAATCCATTGCCATAATCATTTACAGAAACTGTTAGGATTTTTTCCTGACTGCCTAGCCATAAAGAAATCACAACCTGACTCTACGAAGACCTATAGCAAAATCTTGACAGATACTATACACAAGAGCAGCAAATCCTAGAAAGACAAGATAGCATATGGCTTGTGCTCCATTCTTAAAAATTTGTACTGCTTCAAACGTAAGCTGTGTTCTTGTGAGAGCACACGACCCTTGGAACAAGACTCAAAGCAATACAGAAGTATTTCACTTGCCTTTAAACCCCTGCAGGCACACTGACATCACCAGGGTTATGCAGCTGTACCTCTGCATGCAGTGTTAAGCCCTTGGCATCTACAGGTTAAGTATGTATTTCTTCTGAGTATTCCAGAAGGAGAATCAACTGCTTTTTCCTACAAGGCCATAATCAATACTTTGGAATTTATTTTTCACTTGTTTCTTCTCACTTTATGCCTGTTAAAATAAATCAAAACTACCTTATAAAGCACCACTAAAACAGCTTCTGGGAACAATACTCTCCATTTCATAGTTGGTATGAGAACAGTGTTCTCTGTAGCATGCTGTTACTTCTGTGATGCATGCCCTGAAAACTGAGTTTCAGGGCAACTAAACTTTTCATTGCCCTTTATACGAGCATGTGTGGCTGAAGTGTCAAGAATGAAGCCTCTTACCACCGAATGTGATCCCTCTTATCACCAAACCTGATGTTGGTTTATAGGATCCTGTTCCTAATTCTAAGTTTTACTGCTAATATACCTAAATCACCTCCCTCCTTGAATCCCTGTTATACCAGTTTAACCTTGATATGCCTCCCTCTCTGACCCTCACTCCCAAGGTGATGCTGCAGGAAGAGATTTTAAGTTGTGCAAGAGCAGAGTAGCTTAGATGGCATTTTCCCCCAACTCTGCTATTTTAATTGGAGTTACTATTTGATAATATAGACAGAGGATGAGACTGGGTAGTCAACTGAATCAAATTATTGCAATATGTAAGTGAAGAGAAAAGGTACATGCCCAGGTCATAATGTAAAAGAAGTCATGCTGTAAGTACCTAGCACCTTCTCTAGTAGGACTTAGCTTATGAAGCGACACTCTTGTTCCAGTCCTGAGCTTCCTCTCCTGAACAACCAGACCATCTTGGGCTATCTCAGCCTGGCAATTTCATTTGATGACCCCATCAACAAGAAATGATACTTATAACTTAACTGAATTGCTGATAACTTATAACTGATATGCTTTGTGAAAGTCTGAATTATTTCTTGGGTTTTCCAAACTTGCCAATTTCCCCCAACACAGTGCAGCTTACCCATATCTATATGGCTCATGCAGAGAGCAACTAATATGCCTTGAAGCTGTGGAGTTCAATATACCTAGTCTCAGGACCTTTGCTTGTAAAATAACCCAAACAAATCACCAACGAGCTGAACATCACCTTTTGCTTTATAGGGATAATTGCCCGTATTCCCAATTTATGGAATGAAAAAAGAAAGAGAAAGCTAAACTGATCTTGTAGTTGATCAGTACTGAGGCAGAGCTCTGAAATGAACTCATATCTTTTGATGCCCAGTTTAGAGCCCTGTATCACATCAAATGAGAAGAAAAATCCTTACAGAAACCTGAAAAGCCACCTGCATGCTCCTTTCTGTGAAGAAAGGCTGATCCCTTTGATTGCTGAAGACAAACCAAATACAGGTTTTACAAAGTCTCTTAGTGGTGAGCCATAGTTCATGCTACTTATCAACTTTTCTGCAAAGCTAAGTGTCCATTTCACAAAGACAAAACCAAACCCAAACAATTCCAAGAACTCATCCAAACTCAGTTAACATAGTTCACTGCATTCATTTGATTCAGAAATGTTCTTTATGGGATGGATTTTAATATAATCATTATACTGTTTTCCCAGTTATCTAAAAATGCAACTACTTGCCATGTTCAAGTTTATAGGTGAGTCAGTTTAAGAAGCAGCACAATAAACTGGCTTTATATTCTAAGAACATGTCACTTCTCTAGAGGGACCCTGTCTCGTAAGCAATTGCAGAGTTATATGCAGGGTTAGTTTGGGGGACAAGTGGGTGGGGGAGGAAAGACTCAGATCCAATGGATACTGTACAGCATGAGAGCAATGCTAGCTTTATTTTGCAACCCATTATTTTCATACGAACATGAATCAGAGAGATAAACTATGCCAATTTCTTCAGAGTTGACTTGGTAAAGGATATTGTTTGAGTCTTCATTAATAACTCCCTGAGGTTGGATATTACTGTGATTAGGAGTTGGGAGGATAGAGGTCTGAGACCTTTCAAAGGAAACATTTTGTTCAGAACTGTTACAAGAAAATAAAGTCAGCATTACAGTAACTTTAACAACCCATCCAGGATAATGGGTTGTTCATGTAGACAGTGCTTTTGCTTTTTTAAATGAGGGAGATAAAGTTCATGTGAGATGGGAAACTGAGATAACCAGCTATTCAGACTTCAGACTTGGGGATAAGAAAGCTGTCAGCTTGAGAAATACGAGTATCTGTGGAAATACCACGGACAAGGAAGGAAGGTGAAGTTANTTTGTTAAGGAAGAAAAGAAAATTGGCAAGGCAAAAAAAAAAACCCAAACAAACAAACAAAAAACCAAAAAAACCAAATGAAAACAAAAAAAAGGTGCTTTAAAATTTACTTTTTGTTTGTGGCACAGATAAGTGAATTAACAAATCTCAGATGCTTCAATACCTTTGGAAGCCTACTGAGATAGATTTTGGGTTTATGCTAAAGCAGACTGTAGGCAATGCTATTTGGCATTGACAACTATCCTAAAAAGCCTCGTGGCTGTGCCCATCACCAAGGCTGGCATGAAAAGTTCTTCTGGCTTCACTGAAAGTAAAATAAAGAGATAGCTCTACACCATGTTCAGCTGTAGCAAAGGCAGATAAAAAGCATTCCTTGAAGACAAATGCAGGTTTTGTGGGATCCAATTCCCCTCCAGGCTCCTATCTGCTTTAGCCACAAAAACTTAAGTTTCTTTATTGGCATAAAACTGATACTAAAATAACTGACTTCCTTAGAAAGTATGCTGTGAGAGAATGCATTTTAACATAAAGCATCCTTTTCTTTCATTATCAGCTCTAGCTTTTATCACTAGCACCTAGCATTTGCCAGTAGAGCAGGACTGGAGCCAAGAGTGTTTGCCCAGACCCCTTCAGAACCTCCAGTAGTGCAAGGTATCTGGCAGAGGTATCTCTGGACTGTGGTGAACCTTCACTGGAGGATTTCGAGTTAGCCATGTATTTGAGAGCAACTACAGAGTTTCCTTATTCAAAGCACTCAACTATTTCCAGTTCAGTGCAAGTGAAATGGTAAAAAATACCAGTAAGAGAAATGTCTTATGTATTCAGAGCTTTTTAGTGCACACATATCAATAGACCACCCTATGCACTTTAAGACCTAAGACCACGTCTCCATCCTCAAAAAGTCTTGACAAAAAGTTAAGGACTAGACTACAGAGAAGACTCATTTACTAAGAGAAAATGCCTATGTTTCCTCAAAATATGCTTTCCTGGGGACAGGTCAGCGATAAGACATACCGTGTAACCTGAGAGATGATCTCTATTTTCTAGCTTCAAAGTAGGGAAAACCATGTGAGCAAACAACCTCCCCCATGTGCATCATACAAAAGTGATCACTGGGAAAGGTTTAATGGAATCAGCTTGTCAAAATGATGAAACTGAAAAAGCTTTTACAGATTATGTCCATGACAAAAACTTTAGCATAATATATATAGTGCAGAGTGGTTTTTGTCATGGCAAAAAGGAAGGAATATCATTAATTTAGACACTAAGTGTAAGGTTCTGCTGAAAATCTCCATGGGATAAATTGCAGAAATACAGCCTTGACCACACAAATGGAGCCAGGCAAGTCCCTGTTCTTGTTAGAAGTTATCGAAAGTGCCATTGAGTTTTTAAAGTCTGTTATCTCTGGTAGATGATAAGAAAAGGGTTGGGCTGTTTTCTTCAGATCTACAAGCATCTGGCTACAGTCTTGCTGGGGCATATACATGATTGGAATGAAAAATGAGCTCTTTTAAAAGTGCTTCTTAAAGGGACCCTATTCATACACAGTACTTTCTCCCCAAATCTTTTATGGGAAAAAAGCTCATTACAGTCACACAGACAAACGCTGTATAATCTTTCACCCTGTCCACTAGCAATGTGTTCAATCCAATTTACAGCACTTTCCGCTATTCTACTTCTGGACTCCCCACACAGCTCTCCTAAATGCATAGCCATCCTGACCCACTGCTCCCCACCTGCTGCTCTTTCAATTTCAGGCTTCCCTGGAGCACTGACTGCCATTCATTCCTAATAGCAAGGTGGAGTAACTTGATTATACAACTCTGAAAAGTGAAATTTCTGAGCCGTTTTTAGACACAGAAACACCATAATTAAGACATATATTATTGTATGTTGGAATGCTCTAAGATAAGGATGAGAATGGCTTTCACTTTAGGAAACATCATTTTTTTACCCATGACAAAATATATTCCTCTGAAAAACAAAACTTTCTGATTGAAGTTTCTTTAAACTCCTTCTCAGCTTGCTGACAGATCTGTCCCTGCTCATTGCATCCTCTTCCCTGTTAGCACTAAGGGAAGTAAGGGCTAGCAATTAATAGAAATTTTCAAGGAATCATTTACTCAGCAAATTCATATTCGTATCTGCCTTTGGAAGGTCCACCAGCAGATTGCAATTTTTTTCCAACACAGCCTAATTTTTTCATCTACCTTGGTCAATGCTGCTCACTAAGCACATACAATCTGCTTCAAGTACTTGACATTTGGAGCAGGGGTGCATAGGTGGCATCAAGCAGCGCAATAGACCACATCACACAACTGATGTACAGCATTGTTTTTGCATCCTGACTGCATTAATGTTAAACTCTAGAGACCTCAAACCATGTACTAAAGCCCATGCTTAACTTCAAATGTGTGAATGCAATTGGATTCAAGCAAATAATTAAAATTTAACCTTCACTTCAGGTTCCATTTAACAGAAATGGACTTATGCATGTGTTCAGATGGCTTGCTTTGTAAGGACAATTTATTGACTTGAAGTAAGAATTGGGAAGAAGAGATGAAGACATCATTGTGATTCGGATACATTCAGGATTCGAGAGGAAAAAAATGTTACTATGAAATTATAAAAGATGGTGATTTCTTTTAGAAGATAAAAAGCATTTTTGATGCAATACTAGATTTAGTGATATTCTATAGCTTCCTGGTTAGGCATGCAGTTTGATTTTCTCTCACTATTTTTCCTTAAGCTAGTTGTATACATATGTCTATCATCATCTGGAGAAGGTCAGGCCAACTCCTGGGCTGATTCCTTTACCTGCACAAGGAAGGTGAGGAGCATGTGCAAAAAGCCATCTCTCACAGCACGTATCATTTACAGGGTGAGTATGTGTGTGAGCTGATAGCTCATCCCCCGCCAAAAGCATATGAACAACCTTTTCAGGCCTGCCTGCTTGAATGTTTGTGCAAAGCAAACACACAAAGGGCGTGACTGCAAGCTGGAGAAAACTCATTTGTGAAAGTAAGCAAATACTCATGGACTTCTTGTCTGTGTGCGCATTGATGTCCACACAGTTGTTCTTTTACCAGGTGTAAGTGGCCTTTCAGGTTGACACTGAGAAACAGTGCATCAATCTCATCCCAAGGAAATATGCACAGCTGCCAGCTTCCCTCATTTGTCAATACGCCCATGCACAGGGTAGGAGCAGGGATGAATCGGAAGGACTGAGCAGGACCAACAATACAGCTTGCATCAAAGGTAGTATTTCTCTGTCTCTGAAATGCAGACGTTTTACAAGCCTTTCTTCCTGAAGGAATTAGGATTAGACTTCAAAGCTGAAGAACAAAACAGAGTCATACAGGCACACAATTATTGGACTAAGTCCATGGACAATGATACCAAGGGGTTTAACGTTCATGAGATCTTTTCAGGCTATTGTAGTATCCTTTCTGTTCTGAGAGTTCTCTTGCCAGAGAAAGCCTCCAAGTCCTCTGGTAGCTGCTGTATTCACTGGCATGACAGCACCATGTGTCCCCAGCCTCACCGGTGGTATCGTATTCCCACTAGAAAGATTCAGGATACATCTTTCATGTTTCTTAATAAAGGAAAGGATTACAAGGTACTAAGAGTATCAGAC
This sequence comes from Climacteris rufus, assembly GCA_013398175.1. Taxonomy (NCBI): domain Eukaryota; kingdom Metazoa; phylum Chordata; class Aves; order Passeriformes; family Climacteridae; genus Climacteris; species Climacteris rufus. The sequence continues at coordinate 2,977,005 of VZRZ01006181.1, read as the reverse complement.
ATAACCCCACCAGCTCCTCTTTCACCCCAATCCTCTTCTTTCAAGCTACTCATTACATCAACTCTAAATTAATTTATCTTAGGTAAACAGCACAGAAATACTATAAACAGAATCAACTCCTCTTCAACTTGCAACACTTTCTTTTTTTCTTTTACATTCTTTACAAATAGAAGTGGAAAAAAATAATATATGTACATAACAGCAAATGTTCTCTCACTATTTTTCTTTTTTTTCTGTTTTTTAAACTGTTTTTATCTTATATAAACAGTGGTGATGGAACTATAAACACCATTATTCCACCTCCATGTTAATACTCTTATTATCTTGCATAAACAGAAGTGAACGAATATGTACATGACACCAATCAATCCTTAGGAAAAAAAAAGGAGAGAGAAGTTTTTATCTTTTATAAACAGCGGAGGAAGAACTTAATGAATTCAAAATGTAGTTTTCCTGTTTATATTATTATGATCCGAAAGTAGAAACCAAATGATGTATATTCAACATCGTGCAAGCAGTCAGTTATGAAATACTTTCTGCTGACTTCAAGAGCAAAAGCAGCATCAGTGAAATCTGCAGGTCTGAGGGATTTGAAAACCGGTGGATTGACTTGAACCATGGAGCAGGGGCTGCACTGTCTTCTCCTATGACACTTTTCCAAAGTTCTTCAGCCCTTTTCCTTGAAGGGTCACCCAAGATAAAACAGGACAGATCCATCACTATGAGGAACCCTTGGTACGTGGTATTTCTGGTGAGATTGCCAGATATAGGGAGGTAATTAATACAGATAGGTTTTGTGTAATGTGGACACCTGCCACTAGAAACTGGGCTCAAACCCCTAAGTCATTTCACAGAGGCCATCCAACAGCTGTTCGACAGTAATGACTTTGGGGCATGATTGACCTAGGTCAGATTTAAACATGTAACTTCAAGCTGATAGGCTCCATATGTCAGTACTAATCCCCATAACCACCCACGCCTTCTGCTTTCTTATTTTTGTGTGTGCTCATTTCTGGCTAATCTTCTAAAGCCCATCTCCAAGCCTAAAAGATTCTTCCCTCTAACTCATACAGCCTTAACCAGGATGAAGTGTAGTTGCAACTTTTTTTCCCTTTACCATAGTTTTCTATGGTGGATCCTCTCTTCCTTTGGTATAGTCATGCAGAGTCTCTCTCTTTCTCATCCTAAACTGTCAGCAATGGCAGCTGGGTTTCCAGCTGAGGATGAGTAGAGGAGATTTTTTTTCCTCTTTTCAAGGAAGGGGCTGCTCTTCAGGTTGGTGATGCTCTTCTCTGCTGTTATCCTTTGCAAAAGCAACATGCGTTTTGTTTCAGCCAGTCTGGGTATAAACACAAGCTGGGGTCTCCTACATAGCTGGGTGCAACTGGCAGAGAAGGTCGTCAACCTTGCATTTCTTTCAAAAGCATTTATTCTGAGGTTCCAAGACTGAGCACAACTTTAACTTGCATCCTGCTCTCCCACTCCTAGCAAAGTTGGGATCTTTGCACACGAAAAGAAGGCCACTCCAAAAATTAGGACTCAATTCCACTGTACAGATTTTAACAGGATGCATGGTCTTAACCACCTGCTAAAGGGCAAAAATCTCTTCTATGGGTTACTCTATATGCTAAGATCACAAAGGAAAACACCTGTAAGAAAATTCAGGGAAATTAGGGCCACTCAGGGAGTGTAGATCTCCCCTCTTCTAGGAACTAGAAGAGTTTTGGTTGGCAGGAATCTGCTTTGCTGCACCTCAGACTGTGAAAAAGAAATCCTTAAAATTATAATTTCTCAGATAATCATGATGCACTGATCATGAATATAGAAACAGTCTTGTCCTGCCTTGTTTCCCTTCTTTCTTTTCCTTGCATTACACTTATCATTCTATATTTGAACACAGTCTGAGACCCAAGTTAGTGACTCTTCTGCTTGTTATCAGAGAAGATCCCTGAGATCCACAGTTCTGGTCAGCAGAATCTGTGTTGGAATTTTCCCTCCTCACAAGGATGTGAAGTCTACATTTTGCAGCCTCTATCTAAAAAGGCTTCTTCAAGCACCAAATTAAATACACAGGGAGAAGTAAGGCCTTTCAGAGGAGGGTAGCCAAAAATAGAAGAAAAAAAACATATTTCACCATTTGTTTTGAAAACACCAAAAATGATTAAAACATATTATAAATGAAACCAAACTAAGAAAAAAAATATCTTACCATATGAACAAATTCCCTGCCAAGTTCCATTTTTAAATCAAAGCCATTTTAGGCTCATATGTTGAAAAAGAGAGTCTTAAACTAACAAACTTATGTAATGGATTTTAAAAATCTGCACAGACGTGCTTAACTGAAATTGCCAAATCTGTTCGGACTACATGAGGAGAGAGGAGGAGGAAAGGGAAGGACGTAAAAAGGTTTGGGATTCATCTGTGCAACTGCCCCCAAGTTGAGACTGCCTTTGAAGCTGGTTCCAGCTTTCAAGGAGCCAAGAAAGATGACTCACTCCAATTTAGTTTCTCCCCCTGCCCCCTTTCAGTAGACCTCAAATCTGGGACAAATACAAATGGGCTTCCTTACCCACATTAAAAATTATGAACTTACATGTGGACAGCAAAGGGAGAGAAAAGGGAAAGAGGTGGGTGAGTGAGAAGTGAAATACAAACCCACAATGACTCTCTAACAAGAAGTAACAAAGGTCAGGGAGCTTTTGGGGTTGGCAGAAAAATGTAGACTGTAAACCAGGCTAAAGAGATTAATCAAGTGGTAAGCAAAACACCATTAAGAAGCATGAACAGAAAAATGTGAATGACAAATAATTGAGTATCTAATCCAGATTTTGGATAGTTCTTTTCCACCTAAAAAATACCAGGTTTTGCTTTAACTGAGGCTATCATTGCATTCTTTTAAGCAAGTATAAGAAAATTACTCAGCCTTTTGTGTTGCAACTGCAAAGGCAAAACTGGAGATCCATCCTGTCAAGCAAGGACTCCTTGCTTCAAGCATGATAGGTCTTCTTTTCCCTTGAAAAGCATCCTGATACTGCAACCCATGCAACAACTGTTACATGAATTCTGTGACCTTCTCTCCATGAAGAATCAAGATGTGTGACCTGCCTTGTACCTGTCCCTTTGAAATTCTCCAAAGGGCAAGTTTAACATCCTCTGACCTACTCAAGTGCACCTGCTTCTCTCTTCATGCCAAGTTTTGGGTGGCCAGGAAGGCCTATTCGCCCTCTTTCGGATTGCCCAAGTGACCTTCCATGTCTTCCTAAGAGTCATTTGCATTCCTTCACCTGACATCTGCCAAGGTCAACTACTAGCAGGCCTCTTTCTTTCCCTTTAAAAGGAGACTTTAATTTTGTTTTGTTCCTTGAGGATTTCAGTGTTAACAATAACAACAAAATTACATCTGCATCAGATGACTGCATAGTCTTGCTTCCCTGGCACGTTTCTGCGCTCGCTTTCCGGTGTTCAGACAAGATTGTGTCTGGATCCAGGTTTAAAAAGCCCTTCAAAGCTCATGACGTGGTTCAGGGTCAGTGTCCTGATTTAAGCCTCTCTCTGTACTAATCCAACAAGAATGCTGTGAAGACCAAAGGGTAAAGAGTTGCAATTGCTTAGTATCAGTATCATAGGAGAGCAAAGGGGGTTCTGCTGCTTTTTAAAAATTAAAAATGTGTTCAAGTTCAAGAATGCTTCTCTGTTAAATTTACACAGAAAAATAATCTCAGCTCATAATGATGAACAATGACTTAACAGGAAAAATAAATCACAGCCAGAAGGCAAGGCCCAGGATTGTGCAGTCACTAGAAGATATAAAATATATGAAAAGTTACAATAGGGCCACAATAAAATATCCACATTTGGTGGCCTAAATCACTCTCTCTTTTAACTCCTGTGCAACCCAGACATCTGCAGATGTTTCTTCCAGTCACACTTCTGCAACCACAAAGCTGAAGAAACACACTGCCAGTGATCCATTCTCTACTCCACCTCCTTCTGTGAAGGGCATGGGTGTAACCCAGGGAGAATTCACCCGCCTGGGATGAGGGAGTTCAGAAATCACCTCAGGAATGTCTCATTACAATCGGATTTGCAGACTGTTTATACAGGCACATGCAGTGCTCATCTTTAGATTCCTTGTTTAGATTAAGGTCCCTTCATGAGAGGCACTGCAGATCTGGGTTCCAGGGAGCCTGTCTTTCCCAATGGCACTGAACCACCACCTTGTGCTGCCAAGTGTGCGCAAAGGGCATGGTGTTTTCGGTCTCATTTCCCCAAAAGCAAAGGCTGGATCAACAGTTTCCTGGAAGATCCCAGCAGTAAGTGACCATCAACTCAGACTGAGGAAGGTCTAATTTGAGTTTAAGTATTGCTTGGTGCCCATAGCTTTAATCTAGGAATTACCAAGAGAGATTAAGTTTGGACTTGATGATCTTGGAGGTCTTTTCCAACCTTAATGATTCTATGATACGCCTTCATCATCATCCCCAAAGGGGAAAGTGGCAATGAAACAAAATACCCAAGCTAAATCAACCCGTTCTCATGGTCTTCCCACAGCAGGAAACACATTATTTGGTAAATCATTATTTACTTCCCTAACCTATAAACACTGTGCATCAGATTAAGCACCCTTGGGATTTGTTCAATACCAAAGGAAGATGGACATTTGAGCTATACTATACAACAAAATATCATCAAGACGAGACTGAAATATGCCTTCATTTACATTTCCAGTTGTACAAAAACCCTTGAATATCATGTAGCTAGAGGATGAATTTTGTTCAAAAGGTCTTAGATGACTGATTCGAGAAGGTCCTAATGCTCTTGGTTTTTACCAGCTTCCAAGAAAGTTGTGGGTGCTGAGCACCTTATCATAATGATAAGGGAAGAGTCATGCATATTCTGATCCTTGAGATCTTAAATTCCAGCCCAAAAAAAAAAAAAAGTAATGAAATTGACACTTTCATAAAATAATGAAATAATAACAATAAACCAAAAGTACAACTCCTCCAGCTGCAGTTCAGCTTTTCTGCATGTGTACAAGTATCTTTCTGGGTAGAAGATCAAGGCTGTGCTAGGAAAACGAGTAATTTCCAGCTGGTGCAATGTGAAAAATAAAAAAAATATAATCTGAGCAAAGGAGTGATATCTTTTCCTTTGTCAAATATTTATTTGCTGCCAGATATGGCAAAGCTGTGACTCAAATCTGTAAATGCTTCTGAAAACATGATGGCTTGCAATAGAACGCACAAGCGCTTACTTACTCTTTAAACAGAAGTAGAGAAAGAAGCACAGGCTAGTGAGGCTTCGCAAAATTATCACAAAATTCCACCAGCCCCACGGCGAATAGATGCTCCAGAGCAGCTAACCTACCACAGCTCTCTGGTAGCTCAGTGACAAACAACATTGGAAAGAGAGAGGATCTTTTAAGTTCTCACTGAACAACCTGCCAAACCCCAAACTCCCCACATTGCTGCACCCTAGAGAACACAGAGATTTTGCCAGACTTGTTTAGAACAAACTGCTAAGAAACAAGAACACTTGGGCAGTATCGTCTGAAATCAGGGTGACTTAAAGTGAATCCCAGGGCAAGTAAGTTTGTGTGAATACTTCTGACCAGTTGGAGGAGAACTTGGTTTTCCACAGGGCTAAAAAAGCATTAAAAAAGTATAACAGGAGACAATTAAAATGCATCACCACACTACAGAGATGCTGTGTTCTTTTAATGGGCCCATTCCTTCAACAGATGTTTGAGCAGTGGGCTGCAGCCTGCTATAGCTGAACCCACAGAAAATGGACGCATCCATTGTTCAGTTTTTGGAAAGTACTCTGTGGCCTTTTAGAGTTGCGGTATAAATGCAAGCCATACCTGATCCCACCTCCCAGGAATAATTAAGAGCCAGTGCCAACATCTATTCCAATTCTGATTTACAGCTCTTGTCAGTATAAATACAACTGTCCTTTTCTGCCACGGCGAAGGGTGAACTGCCTTACAAAAAAATGCAAACCAGCCTGATCTTTTACCCAGAACACTGCTGAGTAACTAATCCTTTAACCATGCCAGTTTGGGAGGGAACAACAAAGGCAACAGGCTTTTTCTTCTGGGAAGTGTTGCATATTTGGAACCTGAATCCTCTTCAAACTTTAAAAATGCTGATGGAATTCCTGAGCTCTTTATTGCTAAATACGTACAATGAACTTTTGAAAAGACCTTGTTTAGACATACAATGCATTTTGCTAGGCCTATGACACTAAGTGAAAAAATACTCTTTTCAACATAGTTCTTAACTTATAGTCCAGTTTTGAAAATAAAAATGTTCAAAGCAGTTTCTGTCATTCTGGATACTTAGCTAAACTGAAATTCCTAGAATTACTCAGACAAATGTTAAATGGACAGAAAACAGATGAAGAGTCTAGAGCTATCTTCAGAAAAGCTGGTCCCATCAGTCAGCTTTGCCTTGGATTTCAAGAAGCCAACATTAAATATGGGATTACATTCTCTGCTTTGATACTCACTCCATTGTATGATCTAGCTATATTCTGCCTCAGTTTCCCTTGATTCCACTAGGGAATACATTCAGTTGTAAAATAAACTGTTGTTTTTAAAGAACAATATGTAACTGTTAAAAGAAAAAGACCTGGATCCCTACAACACAGTTCAAGGAGCTGAGAAGACTGAAATTCCATTTAGCCCTAAGACATACAATATCTGAGATACTGAGAGCCTCAGCATAAAAGTTGTGCCTCTAGTGAGCTTTCTTGCAACTTCTGTTCATATTTCTGAGCACCACGAATCCTTTGGAAAAGAAAATCCAGATCAATATAGAAAAGAAGGGCTCTGAAGAGAGCTTAAAGGAATCTTGTTTGCTGCAGCTCTCCTGCTGACCATTGAAGCACAAAGTTTAAATGTTTTCAGCCAAACCTTTAAAAGTACTTATCCATTGTGGATCTCCTCAGGGATTTTCATCCTTTTTAAATCTAATAGCAAGACAGATATACTGCATTAGGTACAGAACACCAGATCAGCATTCTTTCTGAGCAGATGGAGCACAGATGGAGGATGCACCTGACCTCAATGCTAGAGCAAAAGGAATTGGTATGACTTAGAATCAGTTCTAGGCATTGGGACGTCAAATGTTGCTGCCATCCAGCTCTCTACCCACCACTGCTACAATGCTGCCTGAAATACTCATGAAGCAGATTTTGAAGTGCTACAGCTTACAGTTCCACGTAATCAAACAAATCATAAGTGCTGAGGGTTTGCTTGAAAATGTTTGGTAATAAAATGTCATGGTTCAGGGGTTGTTTCAAAAGAATGTCAGGTATTTCTAGAGCTGGGATAGAGCTTGGGCAGGTAAGTTTGCTTACCACAGCAATGCAAGCTGTCTGCATTCATGAGTCAAAATATTCTTAGTTTTACTGCCCACCTGAAGTGAATCTTTCCCCTTTGAACCCCAAGGCCAAAGCAGAAATCGTACAGCCAGAGAAATTTGGGCTTTCTCACCACCCTTCCCCCTACACACACCCCCAAGGCCCCAGATTCTGCACTCATTCTCTTCACCTTTATAGGTGCTTGTATAGTCCACACTTCTCCACTTTCGCAACAATTGTCTTTAAAGTACCCTTTATAAATTAGAGAGATGAATGTACAGGTGGGAAATGGTGGCACAGAAAAACTAAGGCTGAGGTTTGCAATGGTGTTTTGATTCCTGTTTCCTAGGAATTAAAACCAACTTTATTACCCACTTCATCTGCTAACAAGAGCAGAAGCCCAATTACCTGAATATCATGAAAAAACACTAATAAGTATTTGGCCAGCAAAAGGTTCAGATTATGTAGGCATTTTTCATTTGAATAAACAGGCTATAAAGGACACAACCCAACTTGAGATAAATGGAAATTATTCTGTATCCTAAACCAAAATAAAAACCACTGAACTTGAAGCTTTAAATGATGCTTGGGCTCCAATCTGCTTATCCTGAAGTGCAAGCACAGGCCTCAGTGTCATTTCCACTATCACTTTCTTGTTTTCTTCTCTCTGTACTACATACCATACGATGGAACATATCATGAAACTGAGTATCATCTGGGTGCACACAACTAGGATGACTTGAGATTTTTCCAATAGAACATATGGCCATTGGAAGATGCCGATTTATCAAAAGTGAAGCACTGAAAATACAACAATTTCAATGAAATTTTGTTTAGGGAAAAAAATTGAATGATCTGCTACAATCAAGTCAATATTGCATCTCAATATTGCACCTTCTAGAGCTTTTTTTATTCAGATGGAATTGCACAATAGAAATAAAAAATAAAAGTAGAAGTCAGAACAAATGTAGTAACTTTTTAATGGACTATCAATTAATTCTTTGGAGCAAAACCAGGGGCACTTATGCCAGAAAAGGAAGAAAACACACACCAACCCTCCCTCCCCCTGAACCAGCCCACAGAATCCTACAGTGCTCTGAAAACCTGAAAATGAATTCTCTCCGTTCACATCTCGTTCTGTGCACATGCTAAAAGAAATAAAAATCAGTTCAGCTTTGTTATGCAAACGAGAGTGGGATACTTGGAGATAGATTTGTATTTCCTAAATGCCATGGAACTGCAGTGTTTCGGGACCATCTTGGGAGTGGAAGAAGAGGAAATAATAGGGAGAAAATACTGTGTATTAGTAAACCAGGTACACGGGATCTCATGCCCAAATGCTACACATAAACTTTAGCACTATCAGTGAAGTCTACTGAGGTCCTAGAGCTACAATGATTTCTGCAGTGGCATCAGTGTGTCTGGCCTTGGACAACAAGGTCCCTTGCAAGAGGTAGTAAACGGGCTGAGGTTGCACAGTCCCTCTGACTTTTTGCCGGACACTGCAACACTGGGTCCGCACAAAGGTCTTGTCTGAAGCACACAATCAGAGGTTGAGACTGTCCCTCCTGATGTTGGCTTCAGCATGGCCCAGGCTTTGAAGTACTGCTGTGGGTCAGGGCCAGATGGGCCTGTGTTTCCCAAAGCAGGGCTCCTAAGCCCATGGCTCTTTATGCAGAGTTAGCACAAGGAAGGAGGTAAGTATTTCCAAACAGGGAAGCATGGCAAATCCCAAACAGAAATATAACCTGAGGTTAAACTCCGCTAAATAACTCTCAAAGCTCCATCCTGATAATATGCTAAGCCTCCAGCCCTGCATTTGTCTAAGCAGTATGGCTCTTGAAGAAGAAACATTATGTTCTGCTCTGACTCCATGGGGAGGAGAACCATCATTCCCATAGCAATCAGAAAATGAAAGACACGAGGACATAGTTCAGGCATGAGAAAACCTTACCCTAATTGCTGATTACTAAAGTACCATAATGTGCTAGAGAAGAAAGGATTCCTGAGAACATCAGGACAGGACATTATCAGATTAATATTAATCTCTAGAGTTCCAGATTCATTTCCTGTCCATGCTAATGTCCTTTTGATTACTGCAGAAAACAATCACACAAAAAAAGTTCAATTACAAACATGAGAAGAGACTTAAAATATTAACATTTTTGAAGCTTTCAACCAAATACATATAATTAAATGAAAACCTAGGCTAATGCAATGTTAAAGTTGAGATCTTAATTGTGCAAAGGTCATGGAGTTTAGCATCAAAGTTCATCAGTACATTTAATCATACACAGCCAACTTCTGCTCTTGGTTACACTGCCATAAACTTAGGATAGGTTTATTTTATTAAGCAGGATTGTTACATTGTCACACTACACCAGTGTGTGTAAACGCTAGAACTTCCTCACAACGTATGCAATACACAAAACATTACATGTGTATTAAAAGGCTCATTGTAGATGTGAGACAAAGCATAGTTCAACTTCATTACATTGTCTATGCAGAAGTTCAATGAAAAAAAAGGAAGAGGAAAAAGTACTGCCTTTTCAATTGCATGAGACTTTATCACTTGTCAAATTATTTCACATTGTCCAGGACAGCGTGATGAAAAATTGTATCCTGTGCCTGCAAGACAGCAGAAGTATATTCATTGTACTGTTGCACAAGCAATATCTGAATCTTCACACTCAGTTAGCATCATTGCACAACTGAAGACCTATATTCAAAAGACGGCCTCATTTTGTCTATCTAACCTTTCACTGTGTAGTCAGACTGGCATACGCAGTGCCAGCTATCCACCAGAACCACAAGGGACTGAGCTGTTGTTTTCCTGCAGGGAACAATGTGCTGAACTCCAAAAGCTTTTGCACCCATAAACAGTCCTGTTTGTGAGCACAAAACTGCATGTGAACAATCCTTGCTTGAAGCCTGTCTAAAAATCTGGTATAAAATGTCCTCATTCTCTTTTAAAAGACAACATAATTTAAAACAGGAGAAAACAGAATAATAATGTACTTTATTGGAATAAGTAGGTCATCAAAAAATAAATGCGCCTACGTTTATTGGAACGTCTAGTCCTCATAAATGGCTTAATGGATTTTTTTCAACCTTACTGAAACATTATTCACCTCTGAGCTTAGAACAAGCTTGAGAAATTTCAGCCAAAAAGGTAATTGTTTCAGAAAGTTATAAACCACCAAAGATAGGGGGTTTGCAATAAAACTGCTGTCTCAACCATAACTACAATAAATACAGCTAATGAATAAATGTGGTCTGGCAAGTACAAATAAAATATGAAAAGTCTAATGTGGCCTGCACAAAATGCAGGAAGGTAATTGAGTGAGTAAATGCCAAATGAAGGCTGATCCTGTCTTTTGAAGAATTCGTCTCAGCACAAGATTCCGGGACCTCAGGACCCAAAAGCAAGATAGCTAAATTTTGAAGCGAAGGAAAACCTCTCTTGGTTTATTTAGAGCAGTTGCCTCCAAAGCCTGCAAGCCATAATGATGAATCAAAGATCACATATTACAACTGCCTGCACTGGTAATGTGTAGCTGAAACACTGACAAAACCCTACATCACACCCTTGTGCACTAGAACTGTACAGACAGGCAGACTCAGGCATAGTTTTCCAATAACTTTATCATCTTATGACAAAGTCCCAACTCCCTGTTTATATACATGCACATGCAGTCTCAAAAATCCCTTACAAAAGGCTATGATTATTTTAAATTGGATTCAAATTTCCACTGCAAATAACCAGAAGGTGTGCATTCCCTAATGCCATCTAGAGACCACCAAAATTTTCCTCTACCAATCCTTCTTGAAAAATATAGTGCAGAAACCTTGGGAGAAAACCTAATCTTACATCACTTGAATTCAAGACATGTAGACAGAAAATTACAAGAAAAGCTTCAATATGACCATTGGTTCTGCCTTGAAATCCAGCCACATCCATACTTGAGCATGACCTTTTTAATTCAGCTGTGGAATGTGATACTTCAATTAAAATGTTGCTCTCCACATCCTAAGGCGTCATTTGAGGAGGATTTGGCAACTGAGAGATGTGTTGTTTATTCCTCAATTGCCTGGATGTTATAAACTTCTCCACCAAAATAAACTAACAAAATCAAACAAAGTCCCAATTGTGATAAACTGTAACAAGTTGTTCAACTTGTGAAATTTTAAGTGAAAAGGAATTGGAACTCCATTTCACAGCTGATATTTATACCTTCCAGGCAGGGAAGTCAAGGGAGAATTTGGATGAGGAAAAGATGGCAGAGTCCTTGTACCATCTCAGCCTTAACAAGAAAGATGCTGTTAAGGATGCTGGACCTCCATTTCTTTACACAATTCTACTGAACTTTGTCCATTGTAGAAAAAGAAAAGAAAGTACATAACAGAATAAACCACAATCGCCTTAATGAGCATTGCACTAGTCAACAGTGCCACAGTTATTTAAAAATTAAAGCTTTAGTTCAGTCAAGGTCTTCCTCAAATCCTACATGTAAGCAACCTTTTGCAGATGTTTTACTAGCTAAAATCCCACAAATGTATCATCTTGTAATACACTCTGTCATGCTATACTTTGTATAGAACACCACCTTCATCTCTCTCTGAAAAACTTGCATTGGCACTTGTCAGAGAACTAAACTAACTCTGCCAAACAAAGTCTAGGAAGAAATGTAATTCAATGCTTGCACTGTAATTGCACTTTTTCAATTAAAAGGTTCCCAAAACCTACTTCTTACTATTTTTAGGCGTTCTGGATTGCCATTAATCTGAAAGGCACAGGGAACTTGGAGGGAATTTCTCTACTAACCCAACATTTTTTTTATGTGGTCCTTCTTGGCAATATCAGTAAATAAAAAGATATATATGAAGTATATAGTATGTTATTTCATCTTTTAACTACTTCTTACAGCGTGCCATCTAATGCACTTGCAAAACATCTCCCAAATTACAAAAACTCCCAAATTCTTGCAAAATGTCAACTGTGTTGATGAATTCCTCCTTGTGTAACTGCAAATATTCTATTGCTATTTGACAGAGCTACTGTGCTGGGAAATCTCTGTACTTTTGTCTTCATTCGCTAGAGTAAGGGCATCTATGGCTTCATAATCTGTAGATTCAAGTTTGTCTTAGGTTCTTCTCTAGGTGTTTTACAATTAAAAAATCCCAAAGAATGAGACCTGTTACAACGAGTGACATTTCCCTTTAACTTGGTTTAAAAATATGTGTTTGAAATTTTAGAACATCAACACCCCTACAGAAGTAGTTAACCACACACAGGCATAAAGCTCTTAGAATTATCACAAACAAAGGGCTGGATATTTTGCAAGTATAACTTAGCATGTTTCAAGTAAGATCTAAATAATCATACTGATTTTACAACATCTACAAATGTGGCCAGACATTCTTTTGGCTAGTCGATACGCTATTTCAACAGCTTGGTGTTTTATCATTTCCTTCTTGCTTGATACTTAGAGCCATCTTTTCTCTATCAGTGTCACTAAATGTACCATTTGGAAGCACGTAATAGTCAAAACATAGCATAAAGGAGAGCTTTTCTCTATGCCTGGACTGGTGACGTAGGTATCTTCTTCTGAGAGGCTGTTTATCAAGCCAAGCTATGCTGAGTGTTGAATGGCTCAAATTCACATTGCAGCTGATTTGTCTGCTCAGTATTTCAGTGTGACTGTGAAGCCCACACCAAACATGCCATCCTTCAAATCCATCTCATCCCTGCTCAGCAAGCACAGCACAATGACAACACTGTGGCTCTCAGTACAATGCTCACCGTACAGGCTTTCCCCACCCTTTGCAAAGTCAGTTGAAATTTCCTATTTTTCTAGTTCCCTCTTATTTACACCCTCTCCTCAATGCTTTTGTGCTTCTTGGTACTTTGAAAGAAGCAGAACGGGGCCATATCACGCCCTCACATGCTTCATCCAGGAGAAGCCTAGAGGGCACTTACAACTCGGGTGGGCGAGCTGGCAAGTCTTGGAGGTGGCAACAAAGATCTTTAGAGAAATTTTTATAATCAAATATAACAGCAGGCATAGACCAGAATTTTAAAAGGCATCCAGTGCCAAAGGAACGACCCTAACCTGCTAATGTGCTCTTGAAAGTACCTTCAGGCAATCAGTGATATCTTTAAACATCTAAATGCTTTTGATAATCTGGCATCCAACGATTAGATCCCTCCAATGCAGAGTTCCTGTAAATGGGAGAAGTGACAACAGCGTGCATGTGTTGCCAAACGCAACACATAAAACACTGCTGTAAGGGCTGACATACGTCTCTCATCCTGAATATCAAGGTATGATGCAGAGAGGCTACACTGTCCATCACACAGCAATCCACTGTCTGGTTCTAGGTATCAGATCATCCCTGCATGCTACAGAAATAACTGCAATCTATTTTTTCTGCCTATGAAGTGAGGGTGTTAGTGAAGCTCCAGACATTATTTGCCCAAGGCAAAATTTCCATTTACTTCACGGGTTCAGAAAGTATTGTTCGCTCACTTCAGTATTGTTTATTTCCTTTATTAGAAGCATTTGTTCCAGTTTCAAAATATAGCAAATCTAAGAATTAAGAAACATGCCTAGTCAGTCAGATGTCTGGGTATCACCAAAATTCGGAATGGCAGACCGTTCTGAATCCCTGTTTTATGGGAAAAATCACTGTTCAGGAAATTGTTTCCTTTAGCAAATGATGTTTACAATTCAAAGGAGCTAAACAGGTTCTCCAACAAATAAAAAAATACAAAAAGGACAAAGACTAAAAGCAATTATTAGTTCAGATAAGCAAATGGTCAAACCCAGACAGAAATCAGGGTTGCTTTCCAGTTTAATGTGATTTTGCTCTCTAAAAAAGAGCACAAAACCCTTCTCTTATAGAGAGCTAAATACCAGCTATTCCTGAAGCATTACAAGAGTGTAGAAAGGATTCAGGAGAGCTTTCTCCTCTGAACCTCTTTATTTATCTGACTGGGATCAGGCATAAAACTGTCATTAGCACTTGCTCAGCTCCAAAGTCCTGGGTGCATCGTGCCCACTGGCATCTCTGGACTCCCAAGGGGGATGACTGTCTGTTGAAGAGCAATGCCAGCCTCCTCCTATTCCCCCATTCCTGCTGGCACCCTGAGGCAAGCATCTGGGAGTGTACGCTGCCCCTCTCTGAAGCAGGTGCAAAGAATGGTAGTCAGCGTGTTTGCTCCCCATGAGCCTGCTGCAGGCAGACAGAAGAGCCTGGAAATCCCTCCAGTAACCCTCCCAGGGGAGAATGAGAATTTAGCCAAGTGCACTTAAGACCAAAATTGTCGCAGAAAGGAGACACACACACTTGTTAAAATCCGTCTGTAACATTCCCTCCCATCCTCCCCTTACTGTGGACCGATCTGGATTTCTAAAGAGTATAATTATGTCTTGCACAATGATTATGAGCTTTGGGAGCTCTCAGAGAAAATTTCCTCACTGCACATGTGGCCATTGGCTGATATACCAAACACATATCATTCTATTTTTTAATTTTTAAAATTTTTTTAACTCTGCATTTTGCTGAGAGAGAGAGGCCAAAGAGAAAGGACAGACACCCAAGCCCAGGGCCAGGTTCTGCACTGTGCTGGTGTGTCCTGAAAGCCAAAGGGAAGAACCATTGGAATGACTTTTGTTTCCTAACATTCTTGTTTCTTTGTCTGCCTTCCCACTACCAACAGCAGGACATCTGATCTATCTGTACATTACCAACAGACTCTACCAAGAATGTATTGACAGATTCTTGATTTACCCCACTTATTTTATGTTTCCATTTAGCTGCATATGAAATAGATTCTGTCTTCCTCTAAGGCAGATGCTCAGAATTCACTGTAAGCCCATGCAGTGACATCAAGGTTTACAATCATTATCAAGCTACCTGGAAGCTTTAAAAAATCCCCACTGACTGGCAAAATGCTAACAGCAAAAATTACTATAATACACCATCCTCCTTTCTGAATGCATCACTGATGGGCTGGACATGAACTTTGTTGATGGGAAATGTCTTTTTACTGAGTACAATTAATGTTTTTATTAAAAAAAATCTTTCCTGAAGGAGAGAACACATTGTCCACTCATGTGAAAATGGCACCACTATTTATCACAAATGATACAGCCAGTCAAGAATAAAAGAAATTATTTCACCTGCAAGCTGTGAAAATTTCAAGGCATGTAAAGAATAGCATCAGTCAGCTTGTATGGCTGAGGGTAATGGACATCATCCTTTTTCCCATCCCAGTCACCATCTTTTCCATTTCCAAAGGGCCTCCAAAGATGAAAATGAACTTGACAATCATTCTGCAAGGCAAACTGATCCTGATTCTTGCAGTCACTTTGTAATTCACTGCAGATGGTAAGAGTGAGATGTTTACTGGCTGGCAGGTAATGAGCCTCATTGTAGATAACAGTGATGGACGGGCAATCTCGCCTGCTGACAAGGAGGCAACTCAACATGGGCACATGGCATTCATCCATGACTTCATGTAAAAGGATAGCTGTGACAATGTACACAGGTTATGAACTATTCTCCTCTGTTAATGTCAGCATGCAGCTATACTTAAGCCTCTCCAGTTCACATTTAAGTAGCGTAGAATTGATCCTGATTGTCCATGAAAGTAGAAGAGTCAGATTTGTGACCTAATGTTTACTCTTCTATAAGAAGAAACTTGATCTGTTTAAACATCTAGATATTCCCTCTTCCCAGGTAATGCCATTCATCACAGCTGTCAGTGCTTCTTTAAAAGAGAAATGACCCTCAGGCGTAGTATAAAACTCTGTGGAAGAACTATGCACACCTTTGCCAAAAGAACAAATAGTTCTGTTTTTTCACTGGGCTTGTATACACTTTGTGAAAGACCTACACACACTGAATTATAAATCAGTATTTCCATTTCCCCACCCCCATATAAAGCAACTCATATTAAGACCTACACACTGCCCTGTTTTTTTTAATCTCAGACATAAGGGTAGTGGATTTGGACAAGCTCAGCCATTTGATGAGATATACTTAAGCAGCTGGTTCCATGGGAAAATCAGAGTAATTCAGAAATGCAACAGAAGATAACAGAAAAGCTCTAACTCTGTTTCTATTCTCCTTGTAACTTTGTGAAGTAAAAATAAAAATTCATATGCTCAACCAAATACCACTGATGTCTTTTGTTTCACCAGAATATATTCCTCGTGAAGACAGTGGGTAGGGCTAATATTCATTACATATACATTTTAAAAATGCACTGCTTTATATACATATATGTAAATATACACACATTTAAACATGGATATTGTTATTCCACAGATAGACACTTGGTCTTAGTTTTCCTTTTCTGAATCGAATATCCTTTCTTCCTTCCCTGGTGAAATCTGATCATTTGTACTGTACCCGGGCTTCAAGACATGATAAACGATCCCAGTGCTATGCAAGTTTCATCCAAAACCTGTCTCTTCATAGATTCACTCCACATATTCTTTCTACTTTAAAGACTCATGTGATCATCGCTTTGATCCTTTCTCCCTCAGCTCTATTAGGGGCACCATCTCTTCAGGGCTTGCAGCTTATAAAAAGACCACCATATTTTGATATGCCTTTGATGTTGTCTTCCAAAGTATCTTTGATTTTTAAGTTCTGTTCAACTCTTTCACCATTAACCTTGATTTCACTTAGGAATTAATAGATCTATAGTTTTATTGGAAGGCTAATTTACAGACTCTGTTTTCTCTGGCACTGTTTTTCCCCTCTTAGCTGGAAAGGTAGGTGAAACAGTACAAAGAAAGTGACCAGTGTTTAAAAAAAAAAACAAAAAAACTATAGATAAGCGAATACCTTTCTTGAGTTTTGAGTTGTGCTTATTGAGCAAGTCTCTTACTGAATCATTAAGCCGCCAGCAAATGAAGTGGTTCTGCAGGATGATAATGAGCCACACAGACCTTCCACACGGCCACTGGTGACTGAGAGCTGTTACTAATGGATGACTGCTCAGTAGGACTGTGGTCTCAGTCCTGTGCTTGAAGACTATCTCCCCCACATAGGACATTTCTCCTTCTTCTGACTCTCAGTAAAGACACTGGAACTGAAAAGGCCAAAGGAACTATATAATTTGAGGTAAACTAACATAGAGCAGCAAAACACATACATTCTCAAGAGGAGAAACTGGTGCTGTCTTTCAAGTCTCTTTAGTAGGTATTTTCAATTTTTAGCTTATGATATTTGAGATTTATTCCCCCTCCTCAGGCACCACTAAGTGTGACTGAAGATTCATTTTTGCTGGTATAAAGAGACAGATGAAGGCTAAAACCAGGTCAGCCATGCACCCGTGCACACTCCCTCCACCCCCGGATTTATTTATACACCCTAACTACGTTCAGGTGACATTCAGATACATTTCAGGTTCTTGAAAAAAACCCAGCTTCCGTAGATGGAGCTCTGTATCTCAGTGTGCCTTTCCTTTATTTATAACTATCCTGCTTTTTCTCCATAACACTGTTTATTTCCTATTCTTCTGAGGGACAACTTAATAGACTTTATCCCCTCTCCTCAGTTAAATAAAACTGCTTTTGATGAAGACAAACAGACACAGCCCTTGCAGCAGCTGGCATGGGCAAACCCATCCTTTTCAGTAACTGCACAGGGCCATCACTGCAGCCTGTTGCCTTTGCTAAGGCACCACCAGCACAGTTTAAGGGTTCCTTCCCAAGAGCACTCGTAACGCTGCCACAATTATCATTCTGGGCTAACACTCTAACACCTAACCCTTGGGACACCCGGAGCTTCTGATAAGACACTGCGATGAGAGAATCCAAATGCAGCTCATCAGATCCATGCCCTTTCCAGTGATCCTTCCTATCACTCATCACACTTGCTGTCTCAAACATCTTTGGCACAGAAGCACAGGCTGGGCGCTACATGACCTGTTCACGGCACTTCTCACCCTCCACCGCTTAAGTGCACAGTCTCACGTTGTAGCACGAGAGCCCCACGCTGGGCTCTCCGTGTAGCCCCGTGGCCCGGCACAGTTCCTACTGTATCACGCCTTTCCCGGAATCTTAGCCCCGCTGGAAAGCATTCAGCATTGAGAGGACCCATCTTTATGCTGATAACACTAAAATATAAAATAATGCCAACAGCTGGTGCTACAAATGGCTTTTAAAAACGATGTTCATTCACTAAAATTCCTCTTGCTACTTTTGACATGAAACACGCAGTCTCTAATTATTCTGATCAAGACGGTGAAATACAAAAACAAACTTTAATTGTGTTTAACAGATATTTAATCAGGACTCACTGAACTACAGATTAAAGCTGAAATTCATAAACCATAATTACCCAATTGTCGCAAGCTTTTTGGTCCACATTCTGCTTCCGTCTGGGCGTCTGGCACTTTGCCCCGAATTTCTTTTAGTGTCTTCTCAGTTTCATTGCTGTTCATGTTTTCCAGCAGAGATTTAGCACAGATTATAAAATATCTGTTCTTGGCAACTTTATTAGTTGTTTTTTTCTTAAAAAGATTATATCCCACCTATCTCCATTCTGGGGCTGAATGAACAGGCATATACCATGGGTTATTTCTTGTCATAAGCTGTCCTTCCCAACTGCCTGGGTAATCATCTATCCTACTCTGGTCCTGATTTCCCTGACCATAGCCCCACTACCACAGCATCATCCAGACATTGCTTTGAGTATACCATCCGACATAACTATCTTGAATTACTCCTTCCTTTCTCCAGAGACAGAATTGGGTGCAATATGGTATCCTGTTTTGGTAGGGGCTTTTTCATGTGCTTGATGCTCTGTATTTATGTTTACGAAGACATGATAAAAGAAATATATTTCCCATGGGATGCAGTGAGTATACACTAGCCACCAGGTATACACTAGCCACCAGTTCCTCTGGCAATTAACTGCACGGGTTCAGACTGCTTCCCAAGAAAATGACAGACTGTCCTTTAGAATGGAGAGACTGACTGTGCCAGAGAAGTATGGCTGTTGACAGCAGTTTCCTGGGGACCTCCATACATTGTGTGCAGGTTATGTCTGTACTCTGAAGGCAAGGATTCCAACCCCAGGAAGCATTCTCAGGACTTTGCAAGGGAAAAACATAGACACAGGAAAATCATCTTAACAAACTGCAGGTCATGGTGGTGAAAACAAAGACACTTCGCCTTATCAGGACAGTGAAGGAGGTTCCCATGCTGGCACCAGGCCCACACACCAAGCCTGCTCAGTTGTGGGGAAACACAGAACTCCTGTCAGCCTCAATGCCTCAGGAATTTGTGTAATGAGACAGAATGGAGGGAGATATAGAAAAGATGGCACTGAGGAAGGTGGGATCTCAGGTCCCTGTTGAAGATACAAAAAAGAGTGAGCTTGATTAAAAAACAGGATGGCCCTCTATGTGTTCCTACTATTGCTTCTTCTCTTAATAGCTGGAGTGCTCTTGAAGAACTCCTAGTCTGGGTGAAGACCTATGGAACCACATACTGAAGTGCTGCCAGAGGTATTTGTCCTTCATTGTCATTAAAGTTCAGACAATTTCCAAACAATGGGAATAAAGGCTAAACCTTTACCCAATCCTTTGGGCCTGTTCTTAGCTAATGTGCAAAACATAGATGTCTTTTTTTTTTTCCCTCATTTTCATTTTTCAGACATTTTTCATCATCAAAAATAGTATTCCATACATTTATTTCTATCATGATTGTTATGCCCTATCTCCACTTTCACTTCTTTTGAAGAACCAGACACTGAACCAGTTACATACCTTCTTCATCAGCTCCTTCAGAGTGAGTCTTAAACAGGAAGCAGTGTACCACCTTAGTAGTCACTGCTGCATGTGTATCAAACTGCTTTTTTGTTTGTTTGCTTTTGAAATCTCCTCTAAGCTTTCATGACTTGGCGGTCTCTGCAAGAACCTGTATCTCACATTTCACAGCAGTCAGATGCCAGCATGCGAACATAGAGAGACAGGGAGAAGTATGCTATTTCTTTTGTTTCTTTTCCTACAGAAGAGAGATTTGATTCTTTTTGTCAGTCACACAGTCTGAAGTCCAGTCACAGTTAGGTCTTTGCAGCCTATGCAGAAGTGTGACAAGAACACAGGATGGTTGATGACTTGCCATACAAGGCAAGCCTAATTGTTCACAGGCAAATAGCTTTCCAGTTTGGCACAGTTGTTTGTCCAAGGGTTTCAAGCTCCGTATTTAAACAGTGATAAAGAAATGCTATCCAGTGTTAGTGTCATTCTTCATTCAGACTGTTCCTCTGAAAACAGCCCACAGCCTTTGAGATGCAAAATGTATTGTTTTAATGTAGTCAAGGTCCCTGCTTGCAACATTGCTAAATCTATTTAGCAGATTCTTCCTGTTATAATCTGTCCCCAGACCTGAAGAAGCTCAGTGATTTTAAGTGTTTTAAGCTAATGATAATGGTTAGTGCTGAGAACAGATGTACCTGGCTGTGGTGTGATCTATTCTATTAGGCTGTTAGGAGCTGTGTATTCATACTGACTAAACATTTTATGTCTATTTTCAAGGTGTGATGGCTGCATGGGGTGCAGTCTGGTTTTTTTGCCCTCACATATGATGTATTGTCTGTCTGTGCTTTTGATACATGGTAACTTCACAGAGAGACGAAGAACGTGTGCCTGTTTGTTTTGATGCCTTCCCAAGACTGTGTGTCTATTCTTCCCATCCACTGGCACAATTATGGGAAGCAATAATATACAGCTGTATTCACACTAGACCATAGCCCAGGAAATGATTCCACAGATTAGATGTGCATGCAGAGAGGCTGACAACTATGCTATGTATTAGAGAAGTTTACTTTTCCTGGTGTGAAGGCATTGTGCATGACTGAATTCCCTGTAACTGGTGTTTGCAGTGATAACATGCCAAGTAGAAGCTGTTTTACTATTCTTCTCTATCCATGACACAACGGAGTGCAAAACTCTTCTGTCAATAAATGCTTCACTTCCCTTCAGCACAATGAAGTGAAATTTCCACTGAGAATTATTTTCCTGATCATACTGCAGCTTGGTCTCGCCATTCACAAACATCTGCTCTTGTCACCTCTGGGGACAATGCACTATTTGGGCTGTGCTATACAAGAGGTCTTGTATCTTAAGACCTCACCAGAGTCTTCCAGCACATAAGCAAACCCTTCCTACTTACATGGACTGATCTTCTGCTAGTACGAATTACAGTTCAGCTCTTGCAGAATAAATGCAACCTTAACTGTTCCAAGTTACCATAGTGCAACAGGAGACAATTCTACTGAAAATGAATGCAGCCACCTGGAACAAATCTCATGACACCTCTTCCCTGGGAGAATCCAAAGACCAGACACAAATGAAAACCCATGTGGGGTTCTAGCAGAGACACCAGTCTCCAATCAGTCTCCACAGTGATTAAAAGAATGAAACTTTTAAAGGGAAGATCCAACAAGGTTAAAATCCAAAACCATTTAAACAACTATAATCATGGACAGGTTGAGAGATATGCAAACACAAAACAAGATATTAGATCTCAAGAGACATTTAAATGACTATCCTGATCTGGAAAGATTAACTGAAGGTGCGACAGTGCAGGTCTAGACCAGCACACCACCAGTTCAAATTCTGACCATTACTTTGAGCAGTTCTCGTTCTACAGGGCAGTACAGTGATGTGCTGCAATGCCAGAAACAAGAGGTTAAAATGTTAGATTCAGAATCCTAATTTTCTCTGATAGTTTGGCCAACTTGACTAAAACAGAGAGAGGCACTATAAGCTTAATTCCATAGCTAGATGTCTTTCAATCAAAGAATGATACCAGTACAATAAATTTAATTTTCATTTCAGTACAAAGAACAGTTACCCACATGTAGCTGATGTACATGCTCTCTAATCCCTAAACCATGTTCTGGACTCTTTGTCTCTTTGTAAATGGAAACGCATTCTTATGAAAATATTACAGGCTAAATACCTAGGACATTGCTTCACAAAGCAGATAACTTCACTAGGGAAAGAAAGAATATAATCTAATTCTGACCTCTGAGGTTCTGCTTATATGTGAATTTCTTACTTTTTCTCCTGTAACCCCATTTCCCTCCTAAAGGAAATTTCCTCATCTATGACAGAAGTCAATTTGCCCTACATAGTCCCTCAGAACATGTTCCATAAACATCCCCCCTTTCCCAAAACCTTTCTTTCCCCTGACAGGACTTTATACAGATGCATAGTGGAAAAAGGCCTAGTATCTGACATTTAATAAGAATCTCAAAGAGAGTACACATAAAGTGCATTAAGAGTTTCTCTCTGGTACTCAAAAGCAAGTGAATGCTGTTAGTCCGCTAGAAGGGGATTGGTCTATATCTGAAACTGGGATCTCTGTTCCTGCAGCCAGTACAGGCATTTCTCTCTTACATTTTACATTCCAGCTAATAAGGTTCATATTTTTGGTCTGGTAAGAAAACATCTTTGGTGGAAGTCATGATTGTGGAATTGGGTATTCCTCAATAAAAAAAAATAAACTAAAACAACTTAAGTGGCAGTAATCTGGGGTCTTAAATACTGGGAGATGATATTGTACCAGCTATGCGTGGCTCAAATTTTTAAGACATGTTTCTCAGCTATGATGTTGAGAAATTTCTATGGCTTTGGTTTTAAATGCAAATTGTTATTGATTTAAACTGAATTTAATTTAATTTAAACTGAATTTAAACTGAAGTTCATGATGCAAAATACAAGAGGCTCTAAAAATGCTTCCTTACTTTACATCACTCTGGTGATCCCAGTAATGTCTCACTTTATTCTGTTATGCACACACGTTGCCTGTACGTATTACACAGGGAGCCTGTACGTATTGCAAGAGGGAGCCTGGACTTAGACAATGGTGCCTTTTAGACTTCAAGCAATAATAGTAACTAGAAGTATCACCTGGAAACTGCAAAATTCATGACCATAACCTCTCAGGCAAAGAGAATAGCCCGGCAGGACTGCTCCAGGCAAGGTGCAACATGGGGGCATTTCAGGTAAACCAGCAGCTAAAGGACATATGGGGACTGTTGGAGAAGAGCAAGGAGTTGAGGGAGCTGCTGAATGACAAGAGACCTCAAGGCAAAATCAAAGGACACACAGAGGCACCCTGCTACACCTCCTAGCACAGAACTCCTGCAAGGCAGTTGTTTCACCAGCACAGACAGGCAAAGGACTGAATTTCTTCTCCCCACAAGGACCACAGCCCACAGAGGAGAAGTGAGAAGCACGAGGCACAACAAGAGAAACACAAGAGGCATGAGAATGGACAACAGTTTCCCACCCCACAGTCTCTTATGTGAGAGAGCAAATACTTCTCAGTTTCTTTAAACATCATTACACCAGAGCTCTCACCAGCAGGCAGTGAGGCCACAACTCCTTGCACAGTGACAGGGGCAAGCAGCAAAGCTGGCATTGCAGCCATCTGAGTCAGGGCCTGGTCACAAATGACAAATATGTGCTGTGTGGCATGTGAGGTGTGCCATGGCTTGCAAGATTCCTGAATATCTGCCTTTTCCCTTGTAGGGAAGTCATTGTGCCAAGTACCAAGCTGATGGCAACTTGTGACCTAGAACTGAACTGAACTGGATTGACTCCGTGACAGGTAAGGGTGCAGGGCCCTAGGGAAAAGGGTGATACACCCATAGGGAGGATGATGCTATTCTGTTGAGCAAACAGGAATTGTTTATGTAACCAGAAAGGAAATGTGAAGATGTCAAAAACCTATTTTGACATGATGGAGAAAGGAAAGCATGTATTAATTTCTAGTAACAGTATTTATTCTTGAAACAAACTTTATAAACTGACCAGAGTTATCACTTGTAATCTGTCAACTCAACACTCTGAAGAAACTTCTTATAAGGGAGAGGAAAGTCCCTAATTATTAAAAATAACTCTAGGCTGTGCTTTCAGGTTTTTGTTTGAATCCAGTACCCACAACAGAAACCTTACAAAAGAAGACAGCAAGGAATTCTCAGGGAATAGCTACAGGACCAGGATACACATTTCCAGTAAAAGCTGGCCTTTCTTTCCCCTCCTCCCAATCTCCTTATTCCCAAAAGATACCAAGAAAACACAAGATTGCTGGGATTTCTATAAGAAGATTTGGCAGGTTTTTCATATTTGTTTAGACTGTAAGATATCATTTGAATTTGGTTCTTGCCTCTCTCTCTCTCTGAGAAGAAGAATGAGTTATTTGTTCTCTGAATAAGTATTTGTTATTAGTGGATCAGACATGGATAAGGTATATTATTACAAAGATGTTTGTTAGGTATGATTTACATTGTTTGCTGCATATCATCTTAGGCTGTCTTTAATTTTGTTATACTTTAGGGGGGTTTTGTTTGGGTTTATGCATTTAGTCACAGTTGGTTGTGTTTTGAACTTTAAAAAAAATTAATACAAAGGAAATTAAAAAAAGAAAAAGAAAATATTTTCAAAATGATGTGGAAATCAAATCTATCCCTGAGTAATTTGATTTGTAGGAAATGGAGAGCAAAGCATTACAAAGCATTACAAACAGAATGCCTTGAAGTGCATCATAATTACTTACATGTGCAAATACATTGTCTAGGTTTAGGAATTCAGTTAATAATAGTCATAATAATTCTATGCCCTTACACCAGGTCTTTCATCAAAGCCTCTCCAGGTTTGTGTAAGCAATCATTAACTAATGCCTGGGTACCTGTGAGTAGGATGCAGAAATAGGGACAAAAGCTCTCCAGGGTCAAGGACAAATTATGATTTGCTCTAGAGGTGTGAGAACTGCAGATGATCGTCTTCTAACTACAGGTGGACCAGAGATGCAGAAGTTTGTAGCTGACGTGACATTTCTACAACTTCATGTCTCTGTAAGAATGGAGCAGTGAAAATGTACATCTTAGATCTTCTTTTCCACAAAGTTTAAAGGTTGAAAATGGACATGAATCAGATCCATGTTCTAACTTTGGTGGAACACTAGTATATATAAAAACATACCAATGTTTCATATCAAAATACAAAGATTAACATATTTGCCTTGTTTGGAAGTGTTTACCAGTGTAAATGGCTTTCATCTGAGGCTTCACAAATGGTTTTCAGACTAGGCATCCTTTGTGGAAATCTGGGCTGAATGTGGAAGGAATCTGGAAAAGGGTACCCTACAAAGTTCAGTTGTTATAGAAAGTCCCAAACACCAATTTCATGCTTTTAGAATATTCTCACATTGATCTCTTAAGTTTTAAGAGACCTGAAACTCTTAACAAAAAGCTGAGCATGCCATATTACCCAAAAGCTTTTCCACAATTCCAGGCTGTGAAGAAATGCTGGATTTTATACTCTTCTACTGTTTAATTGCATGCCACTTCCTACATGTACACCTACGTTGATCTCTCTCACAACTCATGTGAGGAACCCAAGGTTTCTGCAGCCCAGGCCCTCAACACTCCATCCTTACTTTACCAGAATATGTATTTGCATGCTTCACTAGATGACCAAAATACAAGATGGCGAAATATTTCTGCTATTTAATTTAGCCATGCAATAATTCTAATGCTTTGAACCAGTACCTGCTGAAATAGCAGTGTTGTGCTGCAGTTACTGACCCACACGGATACACAACTGCCTGTTTGAAGGATTTGACATTCACACATCCCATTTTCTCTTAGCATTCTGTTCTCCCTGTAGCTGCAACAAGAAAGTGTCTCTCCCTACATTTTCATTACCTGTTATGCTTTATACTAATAAAAACACTGGATATTATTTATTTGTCTGGCTGACTGACAAAGCCAGGCATCAAAGCATCATTCCAGTGTCACATACTTCAACGCTCTAATCTTTCAGAACTTGTAAAGCAATCTCTTACGGCGCTTTGTGGGCTGTGAGATCACCCTGACAAACTGTGATAATGTTGGCAATCTCCAAATGGGTGTTCATTTGCAATCTTACTACAGAGGAATTGCTATGTTTCCAAATCTGAGGGCTTGACATAATCTGTCTTCACAAAGCTATCAGGGTCTGTCATAAGGCTGTCTGTGACCCAGGGATTTTATGGGGTCAATATCTATCCCCAGTGCAACTTCATTGCAAACAGCGGAATTACCTAGAGTACATCTTCTGCTATCTATTTGCTTTCTTTCTTTCTCTTTATTTAAAATAACCCTTCTTTGTATTTTTTTTTAAGTGTAAACAGCACCTACAAATACCATGTGGACCAGGTAGGGAAGATTGTTCCTCAAAATCATGGCCAGTTTCTTACAGTTCATGCCAAACCCTCTGCTCCCCCCACCACACTGAGCAGCTGAGAAACAATGCAAATGTCAGGTCAAGCTACAGAGCTATTGCCATCATCTCTTCCCTTCCGTATGCTCCCAGTACTGGCAGTCTCTGGGCTGCAGTCCACAGGATATCCACAATTATGGCCCAGATTGAGGGAGGGGTAGAAAAATTATGGTACTCTGCCAATTATGTCAGAACCTAAACTTGATCCATTTTAAAACTGAAGCTAGGGACTGTGGGATAGTACTGTGTTCTCTATAATCTGTGTAAAGAAAAGAAAATAACATAATCTCAAAAAAAAAAAGGCAGAGTTAGTGCAGACCTATAATAAATAACAATTTCATATTTGCCTCTGAACCTTTAATTAATCTTTAACTAAAGAAATATTCTATCTGGATGTAGAAGAAAGATTTTTTAAATGCCATAAGAGAAAAAGTGAAAGAGAGAGTGCCAGGCTTCGTTATATTCACGAGGGCCACAGAACTGCTAGTGAAGTAATCTTGTTTTGAAATGACTTAGGATTCCTTTAGAAAAGCCGGGAACACAGGATGGAAATAGAAAACTAAAAAAAGTGCATCCAGTGTTTCAAAATACGTTCCCTGCACAACACCCTTTCCCTGCTATCATCTCCTGAGGCAAATTCCCCAGGCAGCTCCTCACAGTTGCCAAAAGATCCTCCCCAAATCCTGCTCAGGGTGTGGGTGAGCTGCTGGGACGTGGCCATGGTCGTGTCAAAGAGCTCCTGCCAGGCACAGACACTGGAGCACAAGCTGAGCTTTAAACACTGGCTTGGATACTCTACTGAACTGATGCTGGGATGTTTTGCTATGTTTACTATGGTTTTACAAAGTAAGTTCTCTTCCTTGGATTATTCCATCTGATCAAAACAGAAGTTGCTAAAGATGCACCATACTTTGTTTTATCTCCTTTTAAGCTAATTTCTGCACTTCATTCTCTATAAAAAAGTCAGTGTCACTATCCAACCTTAGGAATACAGATGTAGCTGCAATGCTACTGGAAAAATTTGGAATCCAAATAAATTCCAAAGTTGTATTTTGGCCTGAATGTACAGCAAACTCACTCCTGCTCTCAAAATGCCTACTGCTTTTACCAGGAGCGGCAATTACCCCTCCTGTCTGCTTAATCTTTCAAAAAAGAATGCACAGCCTTGGAAGCCCAAGGTAAATGTTTTAATGTGTGTTCTACCTTGCTGAAGTCAGTAGGTTGCATGGATATTAAAAACAGGTTGAATGAAAAGATAGTACAAAGATCCACAGGCTTCAAAAGGTTAAGCAGCTTCACAATACAAACACTGCAGTTGGTACAGTCCTGAACAGAGCAATGCAAGTGGTATGTGCTTTTTCTTCCTAAACATGCTTTCTTGAGGGTGATTGTTTTTATTTTACTGTAAGCTCAAAATTGTTGAATAGACTTGTATACTAGTTATTATTTGACTCTTTATGACATAAATCTATTTTTAAAGACAAAAAACTCAAAGAAACGAGCCCTACCTCTCTGCTAGTGCCACTTCAAATTTTTGCTAGCCACAGCCGAATTGCAGTAATGTTTCTCCTTTTTAATTGCCATGCTTTTTAGTATTTTCAGTACTGTCAGTATGCGCCCAAACTTTTCCAAAAAAATAAAGAATATAGGCTGTCACTGGTAGATCACTATTTATAGATGGAAAAAATACAGAAACATTACATTTACCCTAAACAGGGGGTTTATACCATGACAACAACTTTTACTGTAATTCATTTGTCTTACAAATTACATCCCTGGGGATATCCCTGAAAATTAATTAGGTCAGAGAGGGAAGGAAAACAAATTGAAAACTTCTCAAAACTCCAGGAAACAATAAGTTTTACACACAGCAGCATCAAAATCATCACTATGAAGTTCTTCCCTCCTCTTCCCCTGTTCTTCTTTCCAGGAGACCAAGATTCTCAGATCGAGAACCATCTTGGCCCACCAAGGTCAAGGAAATCATCTACATTCAAGTACAGAACATTTCTGAAATTGAAGATTTTGCAAGAAGCTCTGCCTTTCCAAAATGCAAACTCCCTGAAAGAACTCTGGAATATAAATTAGTAAAGACATTCATTGTGCCAGTGTGGCTTTAAACACAAAGCTACAGTCACAAGATGTGGACATGATACATTCATCACACAACACAGAAAAGCAAAGGGGAGGAAGGCAGAGGAAAACAATAAGAATTTTAGACAAATTTTAATACAGGCCAAACTCATCTTCAAATAAAAACTCTGATGGCTTGCCTGTTCATTAGTTTCTCTAGATTTTAGGCAAAAAGGAATTGGTCCATGTGCTTTTCCTGTAGCACCCTGTCTTCATTTTTGTGCAAGAAACAAGACTTAGACCTTTTTCACTCTTCTCCACACAGTTTACTGGATTGGAAGTGTTGATACACATGTACAAAATCCAACACTTTTAAAAATTCCATTTGTAACATAGATCAAATTTTGTACTTCCCAATGCCTCTGCTGCCTTCTAGTACTAAGGGAAGAATAGAAAGATAACAAAATGCAGGGAAGTAACTGAGTTGATGGTGCTTTACCACTGAAACTTGAACAGACTGCACTAATGGATAACTCCACAGTACAGACTTCACCTGGATCATGTGAGGGCATGAGATCACATTTATGGCAGCCCTTGTATGTGCTAATGTTAGCAGCAGGGAACAAAAGGTATCAGATAAGGCACAACGCTTGCTGGTAAAAGTCAACACATTAAAATATATTTTAAAAACTGCATCAGAGAATTTATAATGGATCCGTGTTTTGCATTTTGAGGTGACAGAGTTCTCGATCTGGTAGAAAGTTCCCAAAGCTCAATTTACTACATTGTCAAAATACAGCCTGAGGGGACAATCTGACTTACAGCATCTTTATGACTGGTGATGAAAGAACCTCGCTTGGCTTTTAGATCCCAAGTTTGGCTCACGATAGTGCAGTAGAGAACAGAACATCTTCTATTTTATGCTGGGTGTTCACAGTGTTCCTCTTCAGCACAGAATTAGGTTTCACTGTATAGAATTCTCACACAGCTCGCTGATGGGTTAGAATTCACACCTTCAGATTTTGGGGATATACTTCACACTATGCATTGTTACTGCTACTAAAGAAACAGATTACACTGGCCTCATGTCATTGTAGCATCTGCAATGGAAATCTTTAGAAAACTCAGGGAAAAATTGCATCTTTTACAAGGCCACAGCATGTCTTATTCAGCCTTGGAGAGACTTCAGAGCACAGTAACTGCATTAATTGGACATTACAGGGACAGCCAAGTAAAGCTCAGTTACTGTGCAGATTTTACTGCTCTTTGTCATATTGCTTCAAAACACGTTTCAAGTTTTAACCAGTCATATATACATATGAAAGCATTTCACAACACTGGACAATGCTACAGATCCACAGGAAATAATTGTTTCACAAACATGAAGCAATCTGCACAAATATAAATAGTGTGGCCCAAATCTGTTCTAAATTATGCTTGTGCAAACCCATGGAAGTCAACTAGTACCACTAACAGAATAGAATAGATAAGAGCATATAAAAATATAAAATATGGCTCTACTGTTCAGCTATTCATGGTCCAAAGCTTCCAGCCTGCCATCACTTACATTGTACAACTTTCCCAGTGGGGCTTTAGAGGAAATAAGAAAAATTCTGGGATTTCTAGTTCTCTCATGCACTGGAAGACACAAGTCAAGAACATATGGGCTCAAATGTGTCAGCATCCTACATCACTCTTATTTGAAGAATGTTATTAATTTTTGTGGGTGGAGTCCAAAATTGTAATGCCATATTAACACACAGTGCCTGTTTCTGTAATGCATACGTCACAGGGAGCATATGTGTAGCAGTCCAAAGATAGCATTTTAACTTGATTTCAAGTGATTTTCTGAACTGTAATACTATCAGAAGATGAAGCACTGATGCTGCTAGCAGGGTATTTCACAACTTTTGTCTTCACAGTTTGATCCAGCCACCTCAATTCTGACCTCTAGGATATCATGCTATTGCAGATCTGGACTCTCCACACAAAGCTGTTTCAACAAATCTCATTTTGCTCTATAAATCACAGCGTGTGACTTCAGGATTGGTATTTTCCATGCTGAACCAAGCTATACAAGTGATGTGTGCTACTCTAGGCAAAAAGCAAGACTAATATCAGAAGATTCTCTGCCATGCTAACTTTACCTAAAATTCAAGCCCAATCTTCTCAAATGAATTAGCCTCTTTACCAAACTCGCAGGTACAGACAGATACTGTGGGAATCAGCCATGTAACCGTTCCAACTGGATACAGTGAGGAAAGTATTGCCAAGGGCTTTTCGGCTGGGACTCAACAGGTGGTTTGGCACCGAGATTTCTACCTGTTTGTGGTTTTCATCTCTGGTTTCAAGACAGAAAATTAGATTATACCTTTCAATGCTGCATCTCAAGCAGGCTGTACGCAGAGCAAGGTTTCATTCCAACCAAATCTCTCTCTCTCTTGCAAAGTTGAGGAAAACTGCCAACCACTGCTGCTCTTGACATCAACATGTGATGCAGATGTCAGGAAAGGGAAAAGAAAAGGGAGAGAAGAAAAAAAGAAAATAAAACTGTAAGTTTTGCATAAACAAGAAACTGCACCTAATGACTACATCTGAGGAAAACAAAATAAAAAGTACTGGCTTTAGTGTAAGGAAACAAATAAACAAAACCTTGGAACAGCTTGATCTAAGAGGCTGTGGGTTTTTTTTTGTTGTTGTTGTTTGGTTTTGGTTTTTTTTTGTTTGTTTGTTTTTTTGGTTTTGTTTTGATTTGTTTCGTCTATTTTATACAGAGAATTTCTGTTTACATTTAGTTCCAGGAAATAAAATACTTTTAAATGATAAACTTAAAGGGACAACATTAAAGAAACAAATCTATCACAGCATCAAAATTAACTACTCCATTACTCACAGAGCAGTCCAAGCACCTTTCACAAACACCCTGAAAAGCAGCAGAAGCACTCACAACATATGTTCTTGCCTGCAAATAGCCCAGGGTGCAAGAGGTGCGTTTCATTTTTTGGTTTTTAAAGCCTTCTGCATAGGCCTAACTCTGCCTTTGTTGAAGGTAGTGTTAACACACACTGAATGCAGAAGGAACTGAATGTGAGTAACTGCATACTTTGAAAAATCACACCCAATATGTTCAACTGATGCCATCGTTTCCTGAGGACAAGTGTAGGCTACAGAATACTACAAATAATAGAGAGCAGTAGTCTAAAGCAAGCTTCCCAGAACCAAGAAAGCACATTTCAATACTTTTCCACAGATAACTGCAGATGTGCATCTTCGAAATAGTAGTCAAGAGTAGGTAAAGACTGTCTAGAGATACTTACTGTGACAGAAGTCTCAATGCCTTTTCATAAAATAAGAGTTCTTCAAAGCAACTCTCAGCAACCATTAAGAGAACAGTCAGTGAATCTACGCTTTTCGGATTAAAGCATGAAAATGAAAGTCGGTGCTTCTCCACAGACACAGATGTAATGAGAATTACTTCAATACATCAGCTAGTCATCAGAATGGGTCCACATTCACCAGTGCACAGAAAAGTGGAGCCCTAATGATCAGCAAGATTTGCTTTGCCCCAATGAAACAATTTCAGGAAGTTGTATATTCTAATTTGCCTACCGAACATGAAAACCTCATTATTAAATTGTATTAAAACATCTATACTAAGAAAGACTGAGCTGAAGATAAAATGGCACTATCTTATCATGATTATATAATCACTTGAGAGAAAGGGGTCCCAAAATATTCTATTCCTGAGTTGGAATGACCAGTCAAGTGGGTCTTTTTTCCTCATGAGGAGGTTTTTCCACAAAAATACACCTCTCAGATAACCAAACAGAAATTTTCCATCAACTACCTGGAAGAAGGATGGGGGAGAAAAGAGCAAAGAGTCTTTCGGAACCACCAGTTGGGAAATACTTATTTTGACTTTTCTCGGGTAAAACAGTTTACTCAAGAAAATTTTCTTTTCAAGGAAAAGAATTTCCACTGAAAAATCATTCTAATGGAAAAGGCCTGGCCATGGCTACAAAGGTCTAGACCATTGGTCTCAGCCAGGGGAAGGTAAATGCCAAGGTCAGTGGACTAGGCCTGCTACATTCCTCTTGCAGAACCACGGGCACAGCGCATCCATTTGCCACGATGTTCCTTCTCCTCTGGCTTTTCTGCCTACGTAGACCCTCCCCTCTTCAGGGCAGGAACTGTCTCTCACTGTATGCTGTACACAGCCTACTGCAACACATGTGTTTAATGACTTTCAGCACTACAGTAGCAACAGTGTCTCTTCCTCCTACAGCAGCTAGTTCCCAACATCAAGATGAGGAGAAAAACGTGACCCATGGCTGCAATACACTGCTAATCAAACATTCTTGTATAGCATGGGGATGTGGGGGGATGCCTTTTCACCACAGAACTAATCAGAGTTTATACACACAAAATCAGTAAACTATACAGTTCAGTCTTGTGATCTGTGTTCCAAGCTGCCAGAAATAAGGCAGGAAAGAGGGGCGGGGAAGGGGGGTAGGGGGGAAGCATCTCCTGTGTTCATAATGAAAGAAGAGAGATGACTGGACTAAGAGCTGATGAGGTTACAAGGCAACAGCAGTGCCATGAGTTGTTTGGGCTTAAAGCCAGATGTCTTGTATTTCCTTTGATTGTTTCTAAATAATTAATGGTATTAATTTAATCATGTGACCCACCCACCCCCCTTTTAGTATTTGGCTCTGTATACTAAAACTAAATATAAAGGGGAAAACCAGTACTGTCTATAGCATACTGAATATTGATGCTGTGTGTTTGGACTGCACCAACAGCTGATACTCATATCCTTAAGACTATATATTCCACAGCACTCACACAACATTTGCACGAAGGAGATGGAGTAGTATCCTTCATACTCCATCCACAAACCAACTCAACTATGGCATATGGACACTGCATGTTTGAAGTAGTAAAAGAGAGGGTACATCGCTCCCTCTCCGCCCACACTAAGATGAACCTGCCACTACTATTTCACGTAACGTTTTCTGGCAAGCTCCCAGTTTTCAGTCATGCTGGTTTGCTTGAACGAAACACTCAGAGGAGACTCTGCTTGTCTTGCTGTTCGAACAAACAAAATAATCACACATCTTGAGTTAATGGCCCAAAGCTTAATGAAGATCATAGAAAAGAGGCTGTCTGTGATGGGAGCATTCCCTTCTGACTTAGCCACATAAGCCACTGCTGTTGGCAAAAGGAAATGGATTATGAGGATAATAAGTAACCCTGGTCTAGACAAACCTTTGCTTGATACAGTAGCAGTAAGTGCACAGAGAACAGCAAAAACCAGAAGTAAAAATTTCACTTCTCCACAATTTTCTAGCCCAGGGCACTGGCAGGAGGACCCGTGTTTCTTTCTCATGGGAATATGTGGTTTGAGTACTAGGACTGCTAGAATCTACCAGTAGAATTCCTGAACAAACAAAAACTAATGAAGGCAGATCCCTACATGCAGGATTCTATGATAAATACTCAGTAAAAATGTCTGCCCATCCTTCCACATGCCACAGCAAACTTTCAGCTCCCCTAGTCGAGTCTCCAGGCTCACCCATCTTACCCACCCTTTTTCCATATCGCATTCTCACTTATTTTGAATCCTGTAGTACCTACCATAGAATCAGAATCACAGAATAGTTTGAGTTGAAAGGGACCCTTAGAGGTCATCTAGTCCAATCCTCCTGCAACAAGC
The DNA here is from genome assembly GCA_013398175.1 of Climacteris rufus. Lineage (NCBI taxonomy): Eukaryota > Metazoa > Chordata > Aves > Passeriformes > Climacteridae > Climacteris > Climacteris rufus. Next base: position 2,942,548 of record VZRZ01006181.1, on the reverse strand, counting down.
AGGCACTTCTTCAACCAGGTCAGCTTGCTCAGAGCTCCATCAAACCTGACCCTGAACACTTCCAGAGATGGGGCACCCACCACCTCTCTTGGCAACGTGTTCCAGTGCTTTACCCACCATCAGATAGTATTAAATGGGGTAGCCGTGAGGTAATGGGGAAAGAAATCTGACAGCTTGGAGCAGACCCTCATTTTGTCCAGCAATGCTCCAGACTTCTGGAGGTAAGGACAAAGTGATAGGAGACCCTCACAGATGTCTACACAAGTTTCCAAGAGTGTGCATAAAGCTAACCTCATCAAAGCATGCCTGTGGGGAGTCAGAGAGGGCTTGGTCATGTCTCATTTCTCAGATTTTACCCATGGCTCCCCAGTTTGCTGTCATTCTGCAGCTGAACTATCAGATCAAGACTGGCAGTGCTGCATTCTACAGTTACAATTCTTCAGTTAAGGGAAGTGAACACCGAAGAATTCTCCGCTATAAAGCCTGACCCTAATCTTCAAGGACTTGACCCTGAGATTAGCTCAGGGTTAGAGCATAATGCTAATAATGCCAAGATTGTGGGTTTAATCCCTGTATAGGCCATTCTCTTAAGAGTTGGACCTGATGATCCTTGTGGGTCCTTTCGAATTGAGAATATTCTGTAACTTATGTAACTTCTATAACTTCTGACTTGGCATTCAAGGCCTAGGAATACTAAGGCATCTTCCTTCACCACGAATCCACTACAGGTTCATAGGAAGAAGTCTGTCTTGTTACATAAAGATCATATGAGATGTACACCTGAGCCCTTCAACTGGGACTGGAGCAGCACCAAAAAAACCAATACTGGCCCCACACAGATGCAGCTAACACCACCTGGAGTGAGCACCGCCACTGCCAAATCACAGGCTGAGGCACTGCAGAGAGGGTGGCAGAGTGCCCTGGGTGCCAGAGCTCAGGCTGTGGGGCTCTTCTGCAAGAAAGGAGCAGGATGAATACCACACTGGCCATGTTGGGAAGAAAACATCTCACCCTGTCCTCTCAGTGCTTCTCTAACATGGTTATAAGGTTGAATAAAATAATGGGTTTATTGCTTGTGGACATATGTAAATGGAGAAAACGCTAAATCATATCAGTTAAAACAAGATGAGGAAGAGTAACACACAGCCAAACTTAAAGTGACTCCTTCAATTCCTACCAGCTACCTACAGCAGAGTGGCAACACATATACAAGCAAAAAGCACATCAGGAATACCTGATGCCCTTGGAAGTCATTCACAGAAAATGGGCTCTGCAGCTTTGAACCGGAACAAGAGGAAACTGCTTCTAGACAGGAATGATCACAGAAATGACTAAACTGTTTGCAAGGTAGAAACACTGCAGATAGACAAAAATACAGGTGAACAGTCACAGCATTTTATGAACAGCCCCTGTACTTCACTGCTTGGTTTTCAGGGAGGTTTTTGGGAGGTCTTGGTAGAGTGAGAAGACAGAATTTTTCCTATGGCGACAAGGATCTCTGAAAGTGTCTACATGTCAGCCTTTGCTGAGAATGTATCTTTTGTTCCTTCTTCTGCATTATTTCCCTTTAATGATAGCTTTGCAGTGAATCCCATTTGTGAGTTGCTCAAATAAATGCAAATTTTGTCTTGCAAGCAATACCCTCCAAAATACAACTACCACTGAAAATAAAAATCTGAAGAGCTAAAAGGCACTGGGTCTTCCCTAGTGCTCCCATCTCCCCAGTGCACTGGTCTGCTTGCTATTATTATATATGGAGTACCAGGCAGGGTACTTGCTATTATAAATATGTACTGTATTGAAATATATAGCCCAAGTCCCCAGGGCCCAACATTCTAATTAGAACTACAGTTGTGCAAACAATTGATTTATTTGGCTAGCTGACCAAACTGAGAACACAGAAAGGAAAAAAAACCCAAACAAAAATCACCTATGTGTTTAACGAAAGGGGTTAGTTTTTTTGTTTGTGTTCAATATCTTTCAATTAAATTTGACTTTGTTTCAAAACAAAACCAGAAACCTTGTTTAGAAATATCAAAACAAAATCAGAAACCTTGTTTAGAAATATCAAAACAAAATCTTTTGGCTTTCCAAAACTTTTCTTTTAATTTTCTTCCCAGTTTGTTTTTTTTTGCCTAATTTTGGCTAACCCATTATCTGAGGTGAGGAGCTTTCAGCAAATGGAATATTTAACTCAACAGTTTTACCCAGATTTAAATCGACCAGCTCTTGACTTAATGAAAGAACAGGGAGGCAGGGAATCTGCATTCTCTTCTTGGTTCAGTCCCTGTCTCTGCACCCAAGGTGGATTATTATTTAATTTCTTTATGGTTGTCTCTCTGTTCACACTTTGTTTCTGCAGTCTCTGAGCTCATTGGGGTCACAGGCACCTCCTACAAGCCTATCTGTACAGCACCTAAAACAATAGATTGCTCATCTCAACTGGGGCCTATATGATTTACTATAATATAAATAACTTTTCAACTGCAGTCAAATCCCTTTTAATGCCAATAGTTTCACTTGCATATATTTAACAGCCCATCATGGGAACATCAGCTTCTTTTTTAATTAATTACTTATTAATAGATGTAAAATATGAACGGACAGCAAGCCTAGATTTTTCCTCCTTCATCAATTTCAGCACTCAGAAAGCATCTCGATTACAGCTACCAGGAACCAACAGGGACATGTAATGAATGAAGCCTGAAACCCAAGATACCCTCAGCACTTTCGTACCCCCATTATTTGGGGACAAATCCTCTTCTCCCTCCAGGGAAGGAAGACTAGTTGGATTGAAAGAAGTGCTTAGTGGAAAACCTCACAGGCAACCTTCAAATTCTCTGTACAGGGCTTTAGGCGCACAATTGTCACCCATAGGAATGAGAAATACAAGTTCCATATCTACAGAGAGGTGGAAATAGCCTGTGGGACTGCAGGGAAGAGGTCTGCCTGCCTCTCTTTTGAGGACCCCTAGCATCTCACAAGGCCAACTCATCCAGCTGGAAGACGATTTTGGAGCTCGTTAGAAAACAAACACCACAGAAACAGGAAGGACTGCAACACTACGAACTCTTCAACTTCCATGTACAGCACTCGGGGCGGGGGGTGGGGAGGTTTCTCAGAGCATACATGGCTGTCACTGACAATAAAGTCAGTCACGTTTTTAAAGCACTGGGGACAGAATTGCAAACGTGCCCCATTATGTCTTGAGATGTACTCCCTGGGTACAAAAGGTGCGTGGGTTACGCTAAGCTCATGCGTTACTTTGCTGAGGCTGTGAAAGGCAGCGCAAAGTACAGACTGAGGAGGAAGGAACTGTGGAGCACATGGGGTGATAATTCCTACCGTAGTGGCCTGGTCCTGGTTGCCCCCAGTGTCCTGGAGTCCTAGGGCAGCTTCAACCTCATGCTGGTTTTGTCCATCCCTGCTCAGCTCTGGGGGACCCCACTGCTATTTCACAGCCCCGCGGCTGCTGTGAGGGGCTGTGAGGGGGAGCAGACCCTGCCGGCCGCTGCCAAGGCAATCCCGTTCTGTCCAAGGGCAGCACTTGCAGCCGGCCATTCCCCTCAGCACAGGCATGCCCCCACACCACGATAAAGGAGCAATTATTACAATTAAAAATAAGTCATCCTCCCTGTCGGTTTACTGTACTTGTTGGCCATTGCTGCCATCTAGCCAGATGCATCTCCAGTATTCACAGAAGCCTTGAGCCTGTTTATTTTCTCACTGCTGCTTGGCCTGAAGCAGGGATAAATGCATCCCTTGTTACTCACTGCCTCTGCACAGACATTTGTAAACTTTCACAGGGTTTTCCTTTTTTTCCAACAGGTGACAAAATACTCTATAACTGCAGGTGCTCTGGGACACAAACAGGAAAATGGAGATCAGATGCAGCTGTAGTTGGAGTAAGGGAAAAATCAAGATAAAGGCAGTAGATGAGAGAGTGCTAAAACAAGCAAAGAAATGATTGAGAAACGGTAGGTAGCTATTTTTGTTGCCAACTTACTCTTGCAAGGTAGCTCTAACACAATAATTTTGTCTATTTTGTTATCATGCCAAATTTTTGCAGGTGCTATCAGGGGAAGTTTGTTGAAAAAGGGTTTCTGAACATTACTGGAAAAGGATGAAGAAGTTGTCAACTCAAGCTAGCACTGAAGAATGTGCTGGAGGTCACAGCTGAGGGGCACTGGCTGGTGTTACTGGACTTGTGAACCAGGAATGATAAGGAAGCAGTTTAAGAGAGCTTCTGAGTGCAGATTTATTCTTCTAAGAATTTGTTCCCAAAATTCAGTCAGGAAAATGTTCATCATGGGGGGCTTACTCTGCACCCATCCCTTCATCTCCTTTTGGTGCATATATAGTACGAAATAGGCTGAAAAAAATAATATTCTAAGGACACTTAGAAACTGAAAGATTCAGATTTCATGGCCTGATTTTTGTCCACAATTCAGCTTGAAAAAGCCAACACAAACTTCCAGACACTGTGGCCTTTCACTTCTCCGGACAACCCGGTTTCAGAGCCATATCAAGCAACGTAATAGGCAAGGGGTGAAGCACAATGGGTAAAGAGAAAATAAACATGACTGTATCACAAAGAGTGATTGCTCTCTAGCCATAATGTTCCAACCAAACAAAAGGGGGAAGGAGGATATCAATAAACATCTGTGAATTCAAATTTATTTTACTGTACTTCCCATTCCACCACAGAAATTAAGAAAATGTTGCATTTTGCTTCCCTGCTTTTTTTTTTTTTTTTCCCTGAAAAGGGAGGTTTCATGGATAATCCAGAGTAATATTCAGCTGTGAATCCAATTTATGCAGTGGGATGGGATTAAAAAAGGAACAGAAGGTCTGGATTCTGAACCTGCTGTAGCAGTTTTGATTTGAATAGAACCCAAGTCTTGAAATGGCTTGTTTTCCACTTCTGGTTTGGAGCTGGTTGAAATACTGCCACAGTAGCACTTCCTGTAATATTTTAGTCCAAGATCCTCATTATTTGGAACTGAACTCTAAAGATTTTGGCACTATGAAATCCAAACAAAACTCTGTTCCTGACTCAGCTGGCCCAGAAGTCAACCCAAGCTTAATCTGGTTCTGGGTCCAAATCCAGCTTCAGCCCATTTCCATTGTTACATAGGTTATGCCATAATACCACCTCTAGCCTCAGGATTTATGATGCCTCCTCACAGGATGCATATTTGTGTGTAAATACATAAATCACATCAGATAAACAAAGAAGACATGCCAGAAAACAGGAGGGGAGGGAAGAGCAGAGATACCTACCAAGCAGTTTGTCTCTAAAGTGTTGCCAGTTGTGAAAGGACTCGGTGTGCTAATATCCCCCCATTCAGACTCTTGCAGACATGCTAAGAGCATGACGGCTGGCAGGCAGTGCATTTAACTGCTGTTACTGAGGCCCCCAAATATTGACAGAGTGCCAGACTCTGAGAAACTATTGATGTATGCAGCCGGCCGCTGCTCCAGACACCTCTCAGACAGAGTCTTTAAATGTCACAGATTAATGAATTTTCATGAAACGGAGAATGAGAGAAAGAATTAAAAAAAAAAATATATATCCCATAGCACCAACATGAAAGCATCTTTTATCCCTACACAAAATTCTGCCCTCAAGCCTCAAGATTCCTAATAGATTATAACAGATTGTCAGTTGGCCTGAGATACGGGATGGAGGAGGTTAGACCCTCTGGATCATGCAGAGCATCCTCAAACAAAGCCAATATGTGAGATGTTAATTTAAAAAAAAAAAAAAAAAGAGAGTCAAGGACCACTCAGACCTCAGTTTCATTTTAACCTAAACCAGAAATTACAAAGCTTAAGGGGTAGAGTAGGCTAAATACTCTTTTATCAGAGGTACAAATGGGGCCAAAATGTTAAATTCAGCTGTTGACTTTGAACAACCCTAACTTTAGAGACATTGAGATAGACAGCTGTAGTTGGACCCTCTTTTAGTATTTGATCTTGTGCTTGATCTTAGTCAAGAAATTGCCAAAGTTATGATAGAACATTTTTATGCCATCAGATAAACCAAGTATGCTGATTATTTCTCTTTTTTCATTTATATCAGTGAACTCAAATATGTATGCAAGAACTTCAAATATCATTAAAATGTAATAATGCAAAATGCAGTTGGAGTGTAAATGACAAATCTATGCATAACACATCACTTAAAGAGGAAGGAAGTGATGATGTAGATGATGTATGCAGAGGTAAAAATGGGTCATTTATACACAACCATGTTAAAAATACAGCTTCAGTGAGTCCCTATGCACACAGCCACTTGGAAGTGAGGCTCCATGAGCCATTTTCTCTCTCATTCCCACAGACACGGATTCCTCCAAGGCTCTACTGCCCCTGGGCTGTCCTGCAGGATTCATCTTCAGTGCAATGACAGCAAGTGGGGTGGGCACCAACACACCCAGCTCCTTGCCAGCTGTCTCCTTCCCCCTCAGAAACACAGCTGTTGACTCAGAAATGGAAGCTGGTGCCACCACAACAGCCAGGCCCGTTCCAGGAAAATCCAGGGAAGCTGAGAGCACCCTGACAAGCAAAGGGAGTGCTCTTAAGAAAAGCCAAGCAGCAAGACCCTGTTGGTGGGACAGCAAGACCCAATGGTATTCCACTTGTTGCAAGACAGCAGTGGTATTCCACTTGTTGGAATGAGTCAAGAGGAGGGCCATGAAGATGCTCAGAGGGCTGGAGCAATTCTCTGATGACAGACTGAGACAGCTGGGGTTGTTTGGAGAAGAAGAGGCTCTGTGAAGACCTTAGAGCAGCCTGCTGGTACCTAGAGGGGGCTGGCCAAAAACATGGTGTGGGACTTCTCATAAGGCCATGAAGTGATAGGACAAAAGTTAATGGCCTTAAACTGAGACAGTGTAGATTTAGATTTTACATTAGAAAGAATTCTCTATGATGACGGTGGTGAGGCACTGCACAGGTTGTCCAGAGAAGCTGTGGATGCCCCAGCCCTGAAAGCATTTAAGACCAGGCTGGATGGGGCTTTGAGCAACCTGGTCCAGTAGAACGTGTCCCTGCCTATGGCAGGAATGTTGGAATTAGGTGCTATAAAGATCCCTTCAAACCCAAAGCATTCTATGGTTCTATGACAATCACTGCAGAAAAGTCAATATTCTTCACTGAAAACTGTCCTCCTAAGTCCCTCGGTCTCTGGCCACATGTGGCTTTGCTCACCACAGCATCTATAAAATCTTACTTTGAGAAGAGAGACTAGCATGTGCAGTGATCACAAGAGATGCTTATTTCCTCATCATCGTATCAGTCAGATTATTTGTGGCAACCTTTGTCAAAGCAAAACAAAAAAAAATTTTTTTTCAAAAACAAAGCTACCTTTCTGACTGTGATGCCAAGTGGAAACAGCTGCAAGGACTCTGATGACAACCTCCAGTCCTGATGGTAGAGAAGTCTTTGGTTTTCCAAAGCCAATACACTTCTGTAGGTTGGCACATCTGGCAATTAACTGTATTGTGGACTGCAACAGCCATTTGTGTTATCCACTTTTGCCACCACCCAAAACATGTCCTCCTACCACCACAGATCCCACGACCACCAGACTTGCAGCAGGGTCTCCAACACCGTTATCCATCACCCACAGCTCTACAAGTGATCTGGAGGAAGTAGCAAGTAGCCATCCTTCTCCAGCAGCCAGAGACAAGACAGAGCACAGCAGTGTGTAAGAGGAGACAACACAAATGACTGATTAAGTACAGGAGAACGCAAAATGTCAAAGCCTTTCTATTCTGACAACAATCTCTATACAAACAAAGAAAAAGAAAATCAATATAGATTTTCACACAGAGAACTATTTTACACATAATTGCAAACTTACTTTAAAACGCTCAGTACTTTTTCTTCAGAACTTTTAAAAGAACCTAATGTTACTGCCCATTCTGGTCTGCTGTTTCTCCCCACATGTCCCATTTTCCCTTCTCCTTTCTTCCCCCCTCACTCTTTTTCAAAAAATAATAACTGAGGAGCTATCACAAAACACTAACTCAGCGTTTCATTCAGTCCAGTACCACATCTTCAGCAAAGGCCAGCACTGATTATACTGAAGGAAGATACAAAAAACCTCAGCATTCCCCTGCTACAAAAGCCATCAAATACCTCAGCAGAGATCAACTTCAGTCTAAAAACTGAAGCTGAGGGTTGGCTGGGATGATTCCTGAAGCACACAGAGAAGCCCAAGTGCCCAAGCTATGAAGTTGCCCCTCAAAGGCTGATTACCCAGATTCTCTGCAATACAGACACGATGATGCCCCTTGGGGTGACTTCATGTCTTGAATATGTGTGGGGCATAGCCGGCTCCTTTCAGAGCTGGCCTGACACACCTCTTTCCAGGAGCAGGGTGTGTATCCCCAGGCAATGCAAACATTCAAACACTGTCTCCTCCAAGTTTGCCTCACATGGTAGCCAGTAACAAAACTTCTGTGGGAGATTTGTTTCTTTTCTGGAGGAAAAGAAAAAGGAAGCTAAAATTTCTAAAAACTAGCAAAACTCAAAGTGAGCATGTTGGGAAGGGAGCAAGCTGGGCAATTTTCTAACTCACTGCAAGGCTGGGACGCTCTTTTTTCCCAATAAGTCTCTGGCATTTTAACTAAATAAAGGGACTGAATTAGAAAACACAACAAAGTCTTATGACTTGTTCAAACTTATGCAACAGCTTTCTCCCCTGTCTTCTTTTGCAAATGCTAGAATACCTAAAAAAACCTTGTCCCTGTTCCCTTTGCATGCCAACATTTGAACAGCCATTCCAGTTCCATAAACTCTGCATCATCCCCAAGACTGGGATAACAGAGGTGGGCAAATATTTAGAAGAACTAGAAGTATTAATGATTGCAAAAAAATTATCACAGAACAGAAGAAAGTAGAATACAATATGCACACAAAATAGCAACTGCAAGGTAATGAATAGGAACAAATCTCACAAAATTAAAATTATTAGGTCTGAAAGGGACCTTGGAAATTCTTGAGTTCAACCCCCTCCACCAGGTTTAGGATAATACCAAAGGCCCTCTCCTTTGTCTTCTCTTGTCTCTTTGAGTGCCACCATAACCTTTCCATCAATTAATTAATTTCTTGTAGTAATTTCTGATTGTCTACCTTCTGTCTTTTTCTTTCCTTTCTCCGTGTGCATGTCTGTGCATACATCACAGATCACAACCAGCTTACACCCCCCTCCTTGTTAAAAGTCCCACCTCTTCTGCTGACTTACTGCACTCTTAATCAAAAGGGCAGGAGGAAGCCACCAGGATTCATTCTTCCCCCTCTCTCCTCCTCTCTCCCTCCCTTTTTTCAAATGGCACAAATGTCAAACTTTCTAAAGGGATGTTTGGCATAGCTGAGTTCAGTCATGTAAAGTACAAAGTCGGTATGATCAAAAGGTTGCAGGGCTGCCCACTGCTAAAGAAGAGAGGGAAGAAAGGAAACGGGGATCTTTTCTAAAGTGTGAAAGAATGCATGAGACAACTGTTGCCACTGGAAACACCACGTCTATTAGCAGCAGCAGTGGGTCTGAAACACGAAAACCTAGGTCCAGATTCCAGATTCTCTGAAAAACAGGGCTGTTCTGATCTGATTTTCCACCCATGAAGAAACAGGGACAGGCACATCTATGGAACTGAAGACTTTTTTTTTTTTTTTTCCTCAGTGCTTTGTATCATTATATGGAAAATAACCGTATCTATGTGGAAATAACAGCAGTTAGTTTTGTAGTCAAAGTTGCTGAAACTAATCAGATGGAACACAGATTCACATATCAAAAATACATTGTCTCTCTGGTATTTTTATGCTGCTACCTTTCACCACAGTATTTTCATTCTTATTCTACCCACTGCTGAAAAGGAGGGCAAATTATTCCTCCCTTCTACACATCTAAGATTGTTATGATTTCGTAAGGGAACTGGTTTGCAATTGTAGAGCACTTCACAATTGCATGCTCGCATCTTCCTCTACAATTCTGATGCAACTCTTCTGGTTTTATTCATCTGTTTATTTGCTCCACTTTGCTGAGCCCTCGTGAAAATGTTCACATCTTCTTACCCAACATCAACATTAGAGAATGGTCCAGTTATGCCACCAGCTCCTGCAAAATGTCTGCACTCAGAGTGGCATGAAAATTGGTGGTCAGAGTACTTCGCAAGGAGAGTCTCTCCATCAGCCCAGACAGAGTTTCCCTGCCAGAAGATAACCCCAAAAATGTAGACGAAAAAGCTCATTGTCAATATCCATTTAATAGAAAAATCTTAATTATAGATAGCTTTCAGTCCCAGAACAGTAGACGGGAACTTGAGATTAATTTCCCCTATGACAAAGTATTTGAACAATAACCAGAATTTGTAATCAATACCCAGAGGAGAGAGCATCCAAATTGTAACGGGGATTTGGGATTCATTCCCAGAGGACATAATATATGATTTGGAACAGGTAGACTGGGATTAATTTTTGATTATGAAGTATTTGAACAGCAATTTTCAACTTTTAATGAAGAGAGGATGTGGACACCACAATTAATACAATTTCTAAGTCTCTCCATCATATTTCAAGAGACAGATGATAGATCACAAACAGCTGTTCAGGTCACAAGTTAATGTGGGAGTGCCACCTAAAGGAAAGTGCATTAGGATGGGACTCTGGAGAGAGGCAGGCAAAGATCAGAGTTGCACTTTCCCCATTACTAATAAAACTCGATTATTGTGAAGTCTGCATTAGAAGTAATTATTCCATGTTTGCTGACTTTACATGGATAATTGTAAGTCAGAAAACATCAGTATGGGAACATGGCTCTTCTCTTACACAGGGAAAAAATATAAAGGTGTTCACAGGAGAAATAATTCTCACTCTGAAGGAAAATTTCAAAATAGGAGTGTACAAGGTAAAATATATAGAACCTCACCATGTCCTGGGGGGAGAATACAACCCGAATTTGTAAAGTTCCTTAGAATATAATAAAGCAGCTAATTGTTTGCCTGGAATGAAAATAACAAGTGAGCTGTGAATCTTACCCTTTTCTGTTAGTTTCCACAAAATAATTTTCTGTATGTTTTCCTCACAGGCCAATGAGTAATTTTAATGATTATGAGCTGCATCTGTAGCCATGTAAGACAAGACAGATTTCCTCTGTTTGCGTATCTTGCCATTTATGAAGGACTGTACCAAAGTGATGTTTCAGGAGACAGGGTGATTGTCAAAGGGGTAAGAAAACCAAGCCTCCACATTCAGCACTCAGTACTGTTCATTTGGAAGGGAAGTATCCAGACAGAAAACATCTTGCCCTGAAACAACTGATGGTAGTTGCTTCAGAAGCAGGAATAAAGAGGAGATGAACCAAAATCTTGTTTCAGCTCGACACGTACTTTATTCTTAATTTGTCTTTTCAAGCTTGTAAAATATTTTAAAAGATGCTCTGAATTTCTGAAATTGAAGATTTACCTCCTCCATTTTATGCCTGCTGTGTTAAACTTATGGGTCCTTCAATGAAAAGAGATGAGTTAACTGGGGTTCCCTGTAGGGTCACTCCTGCCCTCTCCCCCTAAGCCCTCAGACCCACATCTACCCAAGGACCATTTCCTAAGTCTCCGAAATTATATATAAGTATGCTGCCTCTGCCAGACCTTATTAATCATAAACTTCTTCTCATTTCATTTCAGTATTAAACTCATCTTGTTCAAATCTCTAATTTTCCACACTGACAGAGAAGTTCTCTATACATCATTCAGTTCTATTTCCTAGATACGTTCAGAATTACAAAATTCATTCAAGCCCATCTGATCTCTTCTCACTAAACCTTCTGCCTTGCACTGACTGACAGAGAAGAATTAGCCTTCCTCCTGTCAGGTACACATCTTTTCCCCACAAAAGTACGTGAAAACATCCAAATACAGCCAATGACTCAGCTTGCCCTTGTACTTGTGTCTTTCCTCTACAGAACAGTCCACTTCATGGAGCTTCAAGTCCCACTGATATAATACCAGACAGACTAGTAATATTTCTAAAGTAACAACAACTGCAGCTACATGGCAGGGTATCACACACTGAACGCAGCAATAGGATGAAGTGGTACCATCAGCACCCCTGATTTTGCAGGAAATCTCACAATGAAGCCATGCTACAGAGTGACACTGCTGAGCCTAATACATCACAGGTCATTTTAAGTCATTAGAAAGCAAAATTTTCCAACCACAATTTTCTTTAGTGATCCTAATATTAAACCCAGGTGCAGATCTAAGGGTTGGGAAGAAAAAGCATCTTAGATATTTTCTGCTCTTTCCCTGCTGCAGCAATGTCATCTCTCTCATTTCTAATCCAGTGCCACAGCTTCTCTTCAGTTTTACAAAGACACTGCAGCACTACGCCAGCAAAACAAATGATGGCAATGCTGTAGCCAACAGGAGATGGGACTAGAAGACCACTCAAGCTTCTCTCTGTGGTTTTTTTTTGTTTTGTGTTTTTGTTTGTTTTTGTTTTGTTTTCTTTTGTTTTGTTGGACCAGACATTCAGCAGAAACGATGATGCCTTCCCCAGAAGATACATGCCCACAAGAAGTTCAGCGCTTCCCAGCTGGGAACAGCCCCTCTTCTCCCTTAGAGCCAGATATTCTTGCTCTGAGAGGCTCTGGTTCCCAATAGCAAGTTTCAACCCACAACATGACTTGGGAACCTGCAGAGTCCCCCATTTACACATGCACACACTGCACCAGCTCTTCAGGTGAGCTCATCAAAGCAGCTATGGCAGGAGACTTGGAGTCAGATGGACTCCACAAGGGCACAGTGTTACATTAGTTCCCTCACCAATTTCTGCCTCAGTTTCCCCAAGTGTGAATTAGATTTTGGCACCTAGAAGTTAAGAGATCAGTAGCTTTAGAAGAACTGTATGTTAGACAGACAGATCGATATTTCATTTTAAGGAACAGTTTCTATTCTACTTACTTTTGCTGATTTGAAAGAAAACAGACTGTTGCAGTATTTTTTGACTAAAAACCTGTAGAAGAAATTCTTACAGTCTTTTACAACCAGAATCTGGAAGGGTGTCCCATTGTAATATTTTCAAAGAGAAGTTGTGCATGCAGTATGTATGTGCATATGGTGTTTATGAATTGTTTTTTAACTTTAGATATTTTATTCATTTTTCCACATGGTACAAGTAGAACACACATCTTTGTTGGACAGACACCAACACAGTAACATAGCTTTAGATTTCAGGCACTCAAGACTCAGTGGGACAATAGGCTACTCTATCTTCATGCCAGGACATCACGTCCTGAAATTAGGATGCATGCCATCATGCAGTTAATATCTCACTGAAGATACTCAGCCCTCAATACATCCAGTTATACTAAATGAAGGAAACTGTAACCACTTCCAGTTCTTTCATACAAAGATAAGGACCATGAGAACTTTGTGTCTTGACATACAACATCCTATTTTGATTTCGCTGCATTGTGGGATCTGCTGTTATCCACAGTTCGTGGACTTCATTTTTTTTCTCACTTGGACCATGCACACAGCCAGCAGAGTAACTTCAGTCATAACAAGGTTCAGAAGGACCTAAAGCAGAGGGAATTGGGTAAGGAATGGCACAAAAAGACCCAGCTAGAGCTTCTTAGGACAGCAGCAGAAAGAGCACAGATACTGCTGATACCTGCAACCCTATCCCCAGAGCCAGCAACACAGAGTTCAAAATTCACTTCTCCTATTTACACTGTGTGCATGTGCGTAAGCTGCTCTTGCAGACTCAAGGAGAACACTGAAAGCATATTCTCCAGGATAACTGCCTATCCAGACTAACTACTGCTCAAAGTCACACAAAATGCAAGTCTGAATAGCTTACCTCGAGACCAGAAAAGTCTACCCTGCTACTGCAGACTGCCATGTCTGATAGCTATATAAACCTTGTTTATTTAATTTTGCTGCTGTTTCACTTACGCTGTACCATGGTCTTACGAATTACAAGATGGTGGCACTTGAGAAATAGAGGCAATGATTTAATTGCTTTTCCAGGAAAAAGACAGTTCCAAATGCACAATAAAGTTTCCTTTATAAAGAATGGAAATACTAGTACTATAACTGAGTGCTTTTTATAATTTAACATTGTGAACCATCATTCTGTTAAATGAAATGTAAGAAGGGACAAACCAGTTCAGAGAAAATACATAAATATTAATTCTGTTCCCACTGGTAATTTAACACCTATCTTGTATCCCAAGGTCTTGAAAACAGAGTACAAAAAATAGTTCTTTCCCACTATCTGGAAAAAAGACGAGGATAAGGGAATTAAACATTTACATGAACTTGAGATGCATTGGTTTTCAGATAGCGAAATTAAACTGCCTACAGTGGGTATCTATGGCACACAAAACTAATGATTCTTATCCATTGTCCTACTGGAAGTTTCTTCCTGTGCCTGGCTTACATTTGAGGTTTCTCGACAAGCTCTAATGAATGGTTAACCTCGCTTTCCTGATAAAAAGCAAATGCTCCCTGACTTCACTCTTGTCTTGAAACACGTCCATATGGATGAAATATACAAACTTCTGTCAGCGCGACTGCTGCCTGCACATTATTTAAATGCCAAAATAAAAAAGGGGCATTTTTTTTTTCTGCTCAGGCGCAGCAGGTCCGACCATGGGGAGGTTCAGCCCTGCACTCCCAGGCACAGGCCAGGGGCAGTGCCAAACCCTCTCCCCTCACCCATCCCCTCTCCTGTTCTCCTCGCAGCAGGTCTGCCCTGGGGCGGCAGACAGCAATTTCAGCGAGGCAGGGAATAAACAGAAGATGTGCTGTAGCCCTGTGGATCGCAGGTGGCACAGAGCATTTATCTCCACACGCGCCAGGGTGGATATCTACAGCTTAGGAGTGGGAAAGGTCAGGCATGTCAGCTATGATGGCAACAAACAGCCTCACTAGCAGGCACGGGTGTATTCACCTCTCACTGCTCACGGCCGGCAGGTGCCTCCTGAGCCGGAGTGCAGCTATCTCCAGGCATCTCCCACCTTGGCTTGGGGCTCCCTCTCCTTCCCCTGCCTGCTGAGAACGTGCTGCTGACAGAGAGGGTGGCAGATAATGCCAGTATTTTGGAAATGCTCTCTTCCAAAGCCACTGAAGAGATTTATTATTTATAGGCAGAGGGATGAAAACATGAAGTACGTACATGGGGGCCCATGGGGGGAGGGCCAGTTGCTGCCAGGCAGTAATTTCACTCTGAAGTTCCTATGACTTAAATAGCCACTTGAGCTCTGCTCTTGCAGTTTATGATGTCAATAGAACCCCTAAATGAAATTACAGCCTTCTGATACGCAGCGGGGTAGCTTTTCTTCACCGTGTAATATACGCGGCCAGGAGAAATTGCACTATACACAGAGTTCCACTAAAGCAGAGTTTATCATAAGAATGTTCCCACTAAAATATGATTAGGCTTCTTGTTTGTCGGATAACACTTCTAATGAATCAGGGTATGTGTGATAGCCATGTTTTGTGAATGCAGACATATACCCTGAGGTGAACTGGGCACTCCACCACCTCAAAGCACCAGCTATTTCATTTCCACCGTAATTTGCACCTGCTTTGTTTTGCCAGCAGCACAGACCCATGCTAGCTCTGGAACTCGCCTCGGCTCCAGGAACTTGAAGCTTGCAAAGACGAAAAAACAAACCAGGCAGCAATGGGGAGATCTACATGTTGTATTTATAGACATTTTTATTTTTTAAGCATGCCTGAGCCTGGCTAAGCCTGATCAGCAGCCCTGTGAGAGAAAGGGGAAAAAACTCCACTTTTCAGATGAGCAAGTGAGAAACACGCTGAAGTAAAGATCACAGCGATGCATCTGGGATACAGATTCAGGTCTCCTAAAGCCTATCCCATTTCTCTCTATTCTCATTATGTTACCCATACACTCCCCTTCTCAGCCCAGGACAGGAAAAAAACCCCTTCACCTTACCGTTCATGAACTTTGCTATTTCTTTATCCTTTAGCTGAGGACTGACTGCAGTTGATAATTAGAGATCTGTGGTTAGTGGCTGCTTTGCCTCAGTAACTTGCAAATCCCTTTTACTTTCCCAACTTTTCTCATCATATGACTTAATTCAAAATCAAGTTTCAGTTTCTTTTCTGAATTACAGGAAGGCAAATTAGTGTGTTTCCTGTGTTGTCACCCAGGAAAACAAGCTGTTGTTCAACTTTTGGAAAAGAGAGGCTTGCAACATAAAATAAAAAAAACAAATTGAGAATACCTTAAAATGGGCAATGTACTCAAAACAAGGCAGTTGCTTTTATGTACTTTTATTGCAAAAATTGTCTCTGGATACTCCTTAAATTCTTGTACTTCTGAAGCATCCCAGTACCTGAATGAATCTGCCTACCTTTATCATTACATCTTTTTCTGTGCTTTGTTCTTGTCTGATGCAGTTAACAGCCACAGAACAACAAGCATATCACGTCAAACAATTGTTGTGCAGAAAACAGTAGTTTTCATTCTACTACATAAATATATATATTCTCTTCCCTGAAAGTATAAACTGGTGGTTTGAATATGAGTGAAAGAACACCATTTTCTCTTTGCTTGTGTCAGGCAAAGGAAGATAACTTTCCCACTTTATCTAGGGGTAAAAGAGAGAGGTTTAACTTGGCAGTGCATACAGAGCACTTTGAGATTACTACTTGGAAGGGATGCTGTAACTAAAATGGCTACTGCTAGAAGCACACAGTGCCTGTACAAAACAATGACCATATGTATTAATTTTCATATATTAAAGCAACTATGATAAACTATTACACAGTAGATAAAGAAGCTACTACTAATGAGACAATATATCATCTTACCATCCTAAAGTGTTTAAACAGACTGTTAGAATATGATTTGAAATTTTCACCCTAATGATTTTAGACCATAGACAAACCATTATAACCTTGGCCTACAGTCAATAAGCAGCTTATACCATAAGAAAGACTGCTGATTTTTTCCACATTGCTATAAATAAATACCAGCAAAGACAAGTTCCTTTGCTACCAGAGGGACTTAGAGAAAAAATAAATTAATGAAATAATTTTAACATTGAGACGTTTAGAGCAACATAGAGACTCTTAAAAAAGAGATTAAACATTGTTTTTCCTTCTTGGTGAAAGATGCCAGAGTGACAGCCCTTGACTCCAGCATATCCAGAGAACAAGTGTTACACAGGCAGAAGTTTGAAGCTTCAGACATTTAGCACTGTGCTTTGAGAACTTTCCATTTCAGAAGTACTTATGTCTTTCAGACTTACACTGCCTGGAGGGAGAAAGTAAATCAGAGATAAGCTTCAAAGATCAGACCCAAAAGTGTGTGTGGGCGTTCAGTATAGCCCATTCAGAGAAAAGAAAAAAAAATCCATTATGTTTCTATCTGTGATGTGAACTGCCTGAAAGTTTGGGATGTTCTGATCTGTCAGCTGCTTTGAGTACACTGCAGAAAGGTGATGCAACATCCAACTTGGGATCTTAACATCAATTTAGTCAAAAGCTGGGACCATTTGGATTGAGGCTTTGATGTATGTAAAGGTTATTTCTATGTGTATGTAAGACTCTTTACTGAAGGGATCAGCCAACTTAATTGCGGGTTTTGTTGAGAGCTGGTGATTTAGTTTAAGTTCAGAGAGAGGTCTGCAGCACCAGGGAATGAAGAGAAACAGCTAGCCCTTGCTGCTCAGCACTGAAAAACGTCTGCGGTCAACGTAGGGGTTTGTATATGAAAAAAGAGGAGTTCACAGTTCTTTATGGTTCTAATGCAAAATCAGATGGAACTCCAAGGTTTTGTCTGCCTTCCACTTGAAGTTTTCAGGCTTAGTCAAACTTCAGGCTGAAACTGAAGCGGGGAGGGGGGGGACGACCAACAACCCCACATGGATTGAAACCAACAAAAATATTTGCAAAAATTGCCAGGGAGTAAAGCCACCAAATCTTACATGACTTTACTTATTGGTTATAAGAAATAGCAAGTACTTTAATAGGGGTTGGACGTGATTTGACACTGAGCTCAGCTCCAAAGTCAATGTCAAAGCCTCCAACAACTTCAGTGAAAGATTGCTCAGCACCAGCCTTTATGTGCTGTCCTCAGGACTTACACTGGGCACGAAACCAGGGAGAAGGGGACCGGGCTTCTCTGCATGTCACAGGTGACCAGCAGCATTTGAGGAGAGGCTGCGTTCCTGGGTGTCAGAGAGGCAAGCTGGCTGATACACCTGCTGAATAAATCCTACTGAAAAGCAAGCCAAGGGTGAGAAGAATGCTGCCTAGTTAATATCCTGTGTGAGATATGTTGGTTCCATTAAAGATCTTGGTCTTTTGCCAGGGACATGTTTCAAAGAACAGGATAATAACTCAAAATACAAATATTTTGACTGCTACCCTCTGTTTTTTATATGCCTACTTTGTTAGAAGTAGAAAATGTTAGTCAAGAAATGATTCATTTCTTCAAGTCAGATAATATGGAAGATGATGAAGGATGAATGGAACAGCCCACGCATTGCCCTGGCCTTCTTAAGCACTACAGCAGAAAAATATGAACAGAAGTGATATGTTCAGCGGGGCAGGAGAGGACAAAAGGAGACAATCTGGGCCTGGAGCTAGAGGTGCTCATCCTACTCCTTTATATTTTTTGCTGCCTTTCCCAAACAGCCATGAGCAAATTACTGCAGCTTTCTAAGCCTTGTCTTCCCTATCCAACAGCTGAAAATAATTCTAAGTACCTTGATGTTGGCTGACACACTCAGTTCTTTGGCATCCAAGATTTCGTATATGAAGTTTTACAAAGTACATTTTTTTCCTGATTCCCAGTTCCCCATACAGACACAAAGAGAACAGAAGGAAAGCGAGAGAGTTAAAAAAGAGAAAAACAAAAAAAAAATCCAACCTTTCCCGCTCCCTCAAATGGACCAGCAGCCTATAAACCAACTAGTTCTTCCTATTCCCAGAGGTGGCTTCCACAGAAGCATTTTCTTTTACTATGCATCCACCGTAGAGTTTCTTTTCTGCTTGGCTGGGCAATCAGGTATTCAGAGCATAATGTAAATGCTCAGAACACAGAGGCATGAAAACTTGCCAGACAGAAACTCCAAGCGAAGGATTAACATTTCCCCC
>VZRZ01006181.1:2900467-2923305 GCA_013398175.1 Climacteris rufus | reverse complement strand
AAAAAAAAAAAGGCGAAACACAACAAAAAAAAACCTTTATTTCCTGCTTCGCCGCGGCGGCCCCGAGAATAGAAGCCTTGACACATCAAATTCTGGGAGCTCACCACTCACCAGGGCTGTGGTTCCTGGTCCAAGCAGTGACGAAGGAGAATCACCTCACAGTCTCTGGAGAGTGGCAGGGCTTGGCTGCGAAGCGCGCCCTGCGCCGATGGGCTTTTTGAGTTCGCTCTGTTCCAGAGCGAGTGCCGAGGCAGAGAAATTAGGGAGGGGAGAGGTGGGAAGGAAAATCACTGGAGCCTCTTACGATCAAACTTCCACTAAGCAAGAGGAAATGTCTTATAAATAAACAACAGCAAGAGAAACAAAAAAATCCATCCCGTCCTGCCAGAGGAATGTACATTATTGTCTCTCGACGGAAAACTTTACACCACACCAGAAAGCAAGAAAGCAGCCATTTCTCCTGAAGCTACCCTCCCTTGGGTGGGGAGGAGGAGGGAAATGCAAAACTTAAAAAAAAAAATTGGGAAGTTCATGCCATTTCTCAGTAGACAAACAAAACTGTCCAAATTCAACAGATGTCACTATTCCAAGGTTTCACGCAGCACTAAATTTCTTGAGATGTGATGATCATCGCTCTGCCATTAGGACACATTCAAGGAGGTAGTTCAAGGCCAGGGGAAGGAGGAGAAGGTCACAGTATATATATGTGGAGGTGTAGATATGTACATATATATGTCTGTATTTATTTATGCTTAATAGTGACATTTTATGTATTTTATGATTCGTATTTACAAGAGTATTTTTACATATGTATTTAAAAACTTGAGGTACATGAAATTATCTCGTACCTCCCCATAATTTTTGAGATTTACGGGTCAGAGTTCCAAGGTCTTCATTCTCATCTCACAACACTGCTAGTGTAACCTACTTAGAGCTAACATGTTATTGTACTGCAGCTCAGAAGTGACACAAGTTTGGTGATTTCAGTACAGTCCCTGGCTTTGCAAAAAAACTATTGCGTGATTTGGCACAATGCACGGCAAATAGCAGTCTCTTTATGAGAAACTACAGATGGCAATTGAAAGAGTAATTCAAATAATTTATCAAGCACATTTGGAGACCTAGAATGGGGGATGGCCCGAGTCTATGAGAAACCAGTATGCTACAAGTCATTATTAGCAAGCTTATTAAACCTGCCTCACATGCACAGCAGTAAAAGATCAGAGATTGCTGATGAGAACTGAGGTGCTTGGCAGTGCTGTGTTTTGGGTCATGACTAGGAAAGCAGAGTACGGCAGGTGAGGACCTACTTGAGAGGAGAAGTGGGGACAAAAGACTAAAAGATAGTGAGGTAACTGAAAATGGCTTGGCAATCTCCACCTGCACTTCTGTTCTAGGGTACTCCACCATTTGAGAGAGATGCAATGCTGAAAGAATATAGTGCCCACCCCAAAATTCAAAATGATTCCTAATCTGTTGAATTCCTGAGGACTATTGTATTCACAAGACACAAATGAAAACATGTTTTTTAAACTAATTAGTTTTACATCTGTGTGTTCTTGCTGGCAAAGTAACACTGTCATAGGCTTTTGCTAGCAACAATCAGTCTACAGTGCAGGTGGATAAGGCACAGACAAGTGTAAGATTGAAGTATGGTTGAAAATAAAAGCCAAGAGCCTTTAATGCAAAATTTATAGTAAATCACAGCTTTGTCAGGCTCAGATCTTTAGGAGAAGTGACTGTTAAAGCATTTCTAGATCTACAATACCAAGGTGATCTTAATAAAATAAAAGAAGGAGGAATTTCAAGAGATTTCTGAAGACAGAGCAGTAGAAGTGACATCACTGACACAACACCGGAGGAGCTGTGGGAAGGATGGGAGGCTCACTGATCTTACCAGATGAATTGGCAAATTGTAAATCTGACCATCCAGCTCATATATGCTGATACCAAAGAAGTCCTTAACCTGGAAGGGTGTTGGGTGACAGAGATAAGCTGTTGGCCCATCTGACCTCACTAAGGAATGTTTTGCCCATTTACAAATCAGGTCGGCATGCACTTCTCTCACTACCTTTATGTTTACCAGCATTGCTAGAAATACGTAAGAAATCAGACAAATGTGAGCTCTTGCAAGTGAAACCTTATTAGTGAGAGGTGTCCAGAGAGCTGAGAGCTCAGAGAGCAGAGAGGTGCACAAAGGATAATGGAACGAAATTTGAAATAATAATTCCTGTCTGTGATGAGGAAAACCTTTAACATTTCTAAGCAGGAAACACAATTAGGAGGCTGATCAACTGACCTTAGGTTCCCAATACTTTAGCTGCTTTTAGGGGATTTACACAGATGGAAGTAGGGGCAGTATATGGCTCTCTGTGTTTAGTAAGTCATTTGCTAAACAGTCCAGAGATCAATAGCAGACATTAAATTAAGCACTCTGGCATTCTTATTATTTAGTATCGTTAAGCATTAGGGATGGCTGTCATGTAAACACAGGGAACAGAGAACCAAATGAAATCTTCTATTAAAAAAAAAAAAAGCCTATAAAGTTTCTGAAAATTAGACCAAACAAAAAAACACATGCAGCAAACAGATCATGCAATTGTGATCAAAATCTTAGCAAATTCCAACTGCCTGCCTGTCAGTGCAGACTATTTCCATTACAGACTTCAGGAGACTGAATTGTGCCATTCTTGCTTCACTAGCATTAACAGTGGCCACAGCCTCAGAACTGCAAAATAATAAGAGCCAGAAGGACAATCATTTTCCTCAGATTTTTTATTTTGACATTTCCCATTTGTGCCCTTTTTCAAAGTTTTAATTTGGTAAAGGCACTTTTCAGCCTGTCTTTTAACAGGTCACTAATAACTTGGGATGCAAGATCTCATATTTCATTTTTTGCTGCTGCCACCACTAAATATTTCATTTACCTTGGGTACAGCAGACCACTCTGGAAGGTTTATTTATTTTTTTTTCTTTTCACTAGACTGTTTACAGACTAGTTTTTGTGATTTGTTATTTGCATTAAGCTAATTTCATTCTGCCTGTTAAAGTAAATTAACAGATGCCTATTGAAATATTTTCATTCTTTAAGTAGCTCAGTGAGGCAACTGTACTGACTTTCCTTTTTCTTGGGACCTATATGGAAATAACTGGGAGTCTTGAAGGTGGTACCTAATCAGAACACAAGCTTCCTCTAATATAATATTTTTTAATATTCATAACCATGTTACATACATAAATATAAATGTATACATTTGTGTATGTATATCTTTACATACACACATACATACAAATAAAACCATCAGAGTTTTATTTATTCCCCTGTCTTGGCTGTTAGTCCTTGAACTAGAAGACCAAATGTGTTTTGCAGCAATTCTACATATGCACACACACAGAACTTAGGGGTGAACAGAATAATTTTTAAAACAACAGTGCAACCTAAGGGTTTCTCTGCCTGCCTTGTATCAGTATAGAGAGGACAAGCCTCAAAAAGGCTGATGCTTTCCCCATCTCAGCAAAGAAAGGGAGAAGAACCCCAGCAGATGAAGGAGAATGCTTGGAGACCCTGACTTTTCTCTCCTCCCCTCCATGCCTCCTGAAGCTCTGTGCTCAGAGAAAAGCCATGCTGCAACCAGACCTTGGGAGCAGCTGCAGATAAGCACACGGAGGTTAATTCTGCTTTTTGCTCCATTAACCTCTGCTCCACCTTTATGACACCCTCAAGGAAGAAAGACAGGAAGACAGCACAGACAGGAGAGCCAGGCACGTGCCGGCAGCCAGGCAGCGCTGCAGGGGGATCACACCAGGGTAGGGCTGCCTCTGGATCCTGGGCTTCACAGGCTTTGGAGACCAGTTTCCTTTGCTCCTGCCAGCTCTGCCTCAGCACTGAACACTTGCAGGATGCAAGTATTCCCCTTCTCTGCAAGGCAAGCTTCATGGCAGTTCCCTGCAGCTTTTCCCTCTGCTGCATGTTCCTCTGTATGGGAGGAGATACACAGCCGTTGGCAGTGGGTGCAAACAGATGAGATAAACAGAGATGAAATAAACCTAGTGGAAAAGTCTTCTCCAGCTGTAGTGTCTCTTCCTATAAATAGAGATTCTCCTGGTGTCCTCCAGATGCAAACACAGAGTTGAGATTTTTTGTTGTTGTTGTTTTCTTGTTTAGTACAAAGCAATTAAAATGTAACAATATCTCAAAATCTCCCTTTATTTAAAAAAAATAGGTCACGGACACAGAAGCAGTCAGTCATGGTTTGGAGTGGGCAAGCAAACAATTTTCATTTGATTGTGCCCTTGTTTTTGTAACTAGCTTTTCTGCTGTGACCTGCTATACTTACCCTGTCTGCTGTGCTAACCAGCAACATGCCTTTTTAATCTGCCTTCCTGGGGTCTGCATTTGATTACAGCATTCATGTTCTATTTAGATTCTTTTGAATCATGCCCTGTGGTGCTAGCACGAAAGGTGTTATTTATAAAATGAAATTCTGTTGTATTGCAACTTGGATTCAAAGAGGACAAGCAATATTAAATACTTACTTTATTTAATAATATCCTGGATTTATTAACTCAATTTCATTACAAGATTAGAGACGGTAACCTGGAGGGGGTTATTAACTAATAAACAGGCTTCAGGCAACTTTGCCCTATATAAAATAAAATAAAAATACATATATATGCATTTAAATTACTTCTATTTTGAGGGTCCAGATACACACCTCTGGCTCAGAAGTATGGCTTTCTTGATAACTAGTATTGCAGAGAGCTCTTGGCTGGAATCCACTAAGCTCATGGTCCTTTTAGGACAGTGGCCATCCACACTCAACAGCTATCCCAAGTGACTGACCCTATTTAGTTGCTTGCATCCCACGTGGGATGAAGTCTACCACTCAGCTATGACAGAACTGGTGCAGGCTACAGTTACTTCAAACCACTGTGGGCAGCATGCCAGAAACCAAGAATTTCTGCCAACCCATCTGACCCTCCTTGACTTACCCAGCACCTCAAGGCTCACATTTGTGAGCTGTTGCATGATTCTTACTCTCCCAGCATCAGTCCTGCACATTGCAGGACACACCAAAGGAAAAGCTTCCCAAAGCCTTGGGGAAACTCACAGGCAACATACTATATCTCCCCAAAACAAGCTCCTAAGCTGTCCAAGAGCTTCTCTTTCCAGAAGACGAAGGGATGGAAAACTCCTGATTGTGCACATAGCATGATATGAAATCTGTATTCTGATACTTAGCTCTTCATGGTAACTTTAACAACATTTTAAACCAGTACATATTCTGTTCAGTCAGGTATGGCACAACTGGCAACTGAATTAAACTGCAATCTCTTCACCTGCTAAGGTGCAGCATGTTTGTCACCATACCAGCCTAGAGATGAGGGCCACGTTAGAAAATCCACTGAAGGTTGAAAGCTCCTCAAGAGTACAAGAATACTGAGACGCAATTTTTTCTCCATTTCCTAAATAAAACTAACGAATGCTAATACACTGTTAAATGCCTCCTCTCTGAAACACTCTGCGACAAGAAGTGGCTTCTGTGACTTTGAACCTGTCAGGTCCACAATAAAGCCTGAGTCTGACACGGAAAAATAGCACAGTGTCAATGTCACAGATACTACAGGCAGGGAATTCCCACTTGGAAGTGCATGGCTGCTAAAAGCTTTCACCCCACATCTGTTGCACAGTTAGCTGTGAGTCACCTGCAGTCAGCTTCATTAGACCCGAAGTGTCACTCAAATAAGACAAGCTATTGCTAGAACAAGAGAACTCAGATTTTTAAGCATTTGATAGATTAAAAGGAAAGTGTCACGATATGTTAAATGAATATTCAAATACTTTAGGTCTCAGTTTTCATCTGCTTACAGATCATATGCCTTTGCTTAAAGCTGCATGGTAGGCAGAAACCAAAAATAAAGGGCAAATTATTTTTTTCACTCATGTGGTGTTGTTCATTGCAATGACTCAGTGAAGTATAAAATCCAGTGCATGAAGATCATGAAAAGAGAGAAAGACTAATGAACAAAATCTGATCAGAAACAGATTTGAATTCAGAGTGTTCTCTAAAATTCAGGAGAGAACACCTAGAGCATGGTGGTGCATGGAGATTCTCAAGAGAAACTGAGGTTAAGTAACAGAACCGTATGGAGAAGAGGTTAATTTGGGTCAAAAATGAAGGGAGATTGAGAAACAGATTTATGGTAAAACTTTCAAAGGCAGAAGCAATAATTGCACCCGCAAAAGGCATGTGCATCATTGCTACAAACAAAAACACATGCTTGGACTCTCTACAGGCAATCTGGCATCTGTCTCTCATTCCCTCCCTCCTCCTGACCCTGAGACCTCTCTCTCTGGAATTTTGTTCCATGAATATTCCATAATGCTACGCTCAGCTCCTATTTTCAAGAAAAGTCAGCATTAGCTAATAAGTGGAAGTTCACAGCATTACTGTCAATCAGTGGTTGGTTTCCATGAGAATGGAGGCAGAGCTCAACAGAAAAATAGTGAGGTTCAGGCACAAGTGATATTCTGTCTACATATGTTATGTATACACCACTTTGAAACTACTGAACTAACTTGTTTGGCACTTCATTTATTAGCAGACTCTCAAGGGTATCTACAAAACAAGCTAAGTTTAAACAACATTCATTTGGGTCATTTTCAAGTGAGGCAGAAACAAAATGTATTTCTTGGTAGGTTAGGAATACTGCAATTTATTATCATTCTCTCTTTCTTCACTTCTTTCTTTATGCTTAAAACCACCATTAAGAAAAAGACTGAAGCCTTTTGCTTTTTTGTAACTGCCTTTTTTAAAAAAAAAGTTCATCCCACCAGATCTCAAAGTATAACAATTTCTATTCTAAAACAATCAGTAAGAGAAAGTTCTAAGTGATACTGTGGATTATAAAGGGAAACTATCTCTGTTTTGTTGATAAAAGCATGCTACTATTCCTGAATTGATGCAGTCTATTTACAATAAACAGACTAGGCAATATGATGCAAGGGCACAGGGTAGGCATGGGGTAGAACTTTACAAAGGCACATTTATCTTCTACTGCTTTTACCCACTCATCAAAGTTTCTTGCATATTCTCCTCTACAACTAAATAAGTAAACGGTGCAAGAAAATAAGGAAGCCAGTTATTTCTTTTTTTTAGGGGATTAAAACCCAAAAATGCTATAAAATGTAGTTCCATTTCTAAATTTCAAATGTCATTAAAATTTAATGCAACTGGATCAATAGCTTCATAAGGAAGTGCTATGAAAAGAACGTAGTTTTGTAACTTTAACATAAAGAAGGATTCAGTTTTAAGATACACCCCAAATTTAAGACTATTGAGATAAAAGTCCTTGGTTTTACTTCTGACTAAATGAATGGAGAATGAGCTCATAGGTGATGGGAGAGAAGCACCAGCAAACCCAAAACCAGTTGACAGACACAAATGAAAAGCTTAATTCTGTATAGTTGCTTCAGTGTGACTGATCTGAAGAAACACAAAGTGGTTCTGCAGGGACAGACACTCTGAGCAGTGGATGGAAAAACAGGAAGAGACATTGGGAAGAGAACATCACTTGGGTGCAGGCTGCATGAGCTAGAAATCACTTGGCCTCTCAAAGACCCACCAAGACATAAGGATAAATGAAATGCCATTTGCATGCATTCTCTTTCCATTCTCCTCAACCAAGAATCTATACACCTATCTACCTAAAGAAAAAAATATCTTCTTTTCCTTGATGGAAATCTAAGAAGTTCATAGGACAGAACTGTTTCAAAGGCAAACAAGAATCACACTATGGCCACACAGCAGGGGAGTTTTCTCCCCCTTGGGATGCTCTCTTTTTGCCCACGTGAGGTCAGCCTTTGGAGCGCACCCACATAGCTCTATAATATAATGTGAGAATTATTTAAGTAACCAGACACTAATATAAAACTGGCACTTGGTTTCTATACTGAGATTCAAGTGTACACTGTAGGAAGCTGAAGGACCCGGGTCCAACACAGCTGTAATACTGTTTCCCAGTATCCAGTGAAACCACAATTTAAAATTTTTATTCTAGTGTATTTTCATTCAGCATTCCATTCAGGAAGGACTGAGGCCCATTACAGCCATATTACATGGTAGAACAAACCAGTCTGACCCCAGGCAAAGGCTTTATCCTCCCTGTATCTCAGTTTCCCCGAGTGTCAGGCTGGAAGAGTCATTCTTTTTCACTTAACAGGGGATGCCTTGGGAATTATCTACTTGACATCCAGAGAAGAAAAGGCTCCGAGTGGCAAAGTACTGTGGGGCTAAGTGAGTAGGCTTGCTGCAGGAACATGGCTGTTGCCAGCAGGCAGCAGGTACCACAGATCTCATGAAAGATCACTCGTTGATTTTAAGTTATTTTCATTTTTGTGCCTGTTCTGTAGGCCCCCAGAGATTAAATACAGCTGAGTGCCATTATACAGTTAGCTCCAGCGAATGAAAAATACACTCTTTTAGCAGTTTTATTCCTTTATCAATTACTACTCTAAGAGACTTGTACTGTATTATTTTATATTGGCCAGTTGTAAAAATAATTTATTCCCCGAAGAGTTTTATTCCTTTAACATTTCAAATTTTTTTTGTTCGATGTTTAGCATGTGACCATTTTTGACAGAGAATGAAAGGAATACTTTATTAAGGAGCTAATATAGCTCCTTTTCTTATGTACATTTTAACCATTTTAAAAATAAAAGATCTGAATAGGGTTTCTAATAATGCAGAAGATTTTGGAAGATGTTTTTGTTTTCAGGTTTCTTTGCATTACTGCATTATCACCATGGCGGGGGAAGAAGGGGGGAATGGAAATACTGTCCAGATTTCTGGTAAAGAATCAGACCTATTGAGGACCAAGTCCACTTTCCTCCTTTTTTCTGGGTACATCTCTTTTTCTTAAGCTTCCTCCTTCCAAAAACTGTATAGAATAAAGATGAGTGTCTTACAGACTGGAAAACCAGTAGAAGAACCACTGGGATGAAAACCTGTCAAGTGAGCACAGAGAGCCACTACAGAACTAGCAGGAAAGCATGCTCAAACACTATTCAATGACTGACATTGTCAGGTAGCTCTTTTGACTTAGTTTTCTCTGTAAGTAGCTCAAACCACAACAAAAAGAGCTGTTGTGATGAGGAAGATGCCCAGTTGGACTGAAAGGGCAAACCTCTGTTGCATTTGAGAACATGGTATCATGGTGGCAGGAACGCAGATGATGTTCAGCAGAGGCATGTGATATCATAGAACAGGGTGACATCATTACACACGCCTCAGTTGTGGTCACACACAGTACAGAACCAATTAAGGATGAAGCCATCTGGGATGAAGTTCATCTAAGGATGAGGAGGAGAATGCATAGGGTGTGCAACAGAGCAGGGCTGGTGTTTGAGCGCTGCCGAAACAGAACTAAGCTTTTGCGGAGACAGTGTTGCACAGCCTCATAAAACCTTTGCTGCTCAGCAGAAGATGTTGATTTCATTGCCAATTCATAATTCAGATCAGATGATGAAGGATTTCCTGAGGTTCACAAGCCCTGTTAACGATGGGGGGCCCAGCTCGGACTAACCCTGGAGCTGTTAAAGTGAAAACATGCTGTACACACGGTTTTGTACAACTTCAGCACAAACCCTGGAGGCCCTGAAGACTGACCTGAGTTTTGCTTTAGGCTACTAAACTCAAGCAAGCTGTGGGAGAAAAGACTGGCAAAGCTCATAGCCAGCACCATTCTCAAAGTAGGTTACAAAGGGATTTCCTATTTTAGGAGGGCAGAACCAGTACAGTGAAGGGAAACACCTCATTCAAGACCATTGAGCATGGCAGCAACAGAGCAGGGACAGACTAGAGTTACTTGTGATCTAGGCCACCATACAATGCCTGAAAAAAATGAATACTACAAGTTAGCAGCAAAGTTTTGTACAACTCTAATCACCAGTCCCCCACTAATATCTGCTCAGTCATATAAGTTTATTCACTGGATGTGGATGAAAAGAAATCCTTCACTAACTGGAATGACTTGTATCAATCTTTAGTCCTTTTAAACGTTGACTAATTTTAGACTTTCTGTGGTTAAATACATTTGCAAACTATTAAAAAAGTCTCCTGGTACATGGAAAACATATGGTTTCAACAATGTTATTCCTTCATGAAGGCCTGTTTCTTCAAAGTTTCCTTTAGTTGTACACTAAGCTTGTTTGTTGTTCAGAATGCTTATTTTTACAACTATTTTCCCTCCTTTCCACAGCTATTTGCTGGAATGATATATATGTGCATGAGTATATATATATTAAAGACACATACTTTTCTTGACTGAAGATGTAACGATATGGTGCTAGTCAGAAAAGAGTATAATAAATGCATATCCCCAGGAAAACATTTCCTCTCATAGCTGGTGCACTGCAAGTCTGCAGAGAGGAAATGCTGCTCGCTGTGTGGTTTTAATTTCTTACACATTTGGTTAATACATTACAAAACAGGGAAGAAGACAGCCTGCCCAGGCCAAGACCTACACATACATTCAGAAAGAATCCCGACATTTTATTGAGGCTAGTAATGAAGAATGTCCATTGTTTCCTCACCACTCCCAAAATATTAAGCTATAGTTCCTCTCTGTTTTAACTGTTTTTCCTGGGACTCTTTTCCATGTTCGACTGTAACCACCGCTCTACAGTCACCCTGCATCTGCCTTCCCTCTCTGGACTGATCCCAGCAAACCTTCTTTGCTCTGATCTCAGGTTGGTTTGTGAACTTGAAGGAAACTGCATTTATCTCAGGTATCTTGCTTGGCAATGCAGACTGCTGTTGGGTAAGCTGTTAACCTTAACCTTATTTTGTACTTCATGGTTGAAAGGGATAAGTATAGCAAACAGGACCAGGCTAGTGGGAAACAGTCATCCTTAACCAATGATTGGAGCAGGGTGCAAACACAGGAACTCCATGAATTTCATCAGCCTTTGGTGGAGAACAATTAAGTAGGAGGCACTGTTTCAGCAGCCAAATGGGCTACACGGAGCACCACTCACTCTGTTCTGAAGAACAATGGCTCTGGCCTAACATCAGGCCTGAATACATGAGCAGGGGACAAGAACAATTTTGTTTATATAAGAGCAGAAATGTTGCTTTAAAAAAATTGAGAACCATGTCTCTTGGAAATACCTAGGCCTATAGTCACAAATTAGGGAAAACAGCTGAGGGAAGTGACTAAACAGGATGGAGCAGAAACAGAACTGGAAAAGGCATGGTGACAGGAATGCAGGATATAAGTGGGGGGCTGTATTCTGTTGCTGGATGAGGAAAAGCAAAAGTGAAACAAGTCCATAAATTCATTTCAGATATTAGCTACATTGTTTATTGAACTTCTGCAACATGTTCATACTATGAGTGCAGAATGATACTCTATAAAATAGATTTGAAAACTTCTTCAAATGTGGTTTTTTCCCTTGCATTTTACCGCTCTTTAGATTGAATTTCTTTTTTCTGTGTGAATTTACACTTCCAAAGTTGTGACTGACTGATGTGTACACATCTTGTTTGGACAAAGAAATCTAAAATATTGCTTCTGCGAAAGTGTGGATGCAACTCCAGAGGTCAGAAGGAAATACTTGCCCATGGAATCAAAATGAATAAATGAATAGATTTATGGCTCAAACAGCCTGCCCAAGTAGCATGGTTTTATCTCCAAGTAATGTAAGCCACAAAATTTAACTTGGCTGTATCTCCATTCAATGCATAAGGCAAGAAACTTCTTTGAAATGTGAAAACAGAAGGGAAAAAATTGATAAGAGAGAGACCAAGGAAATGTGAGCTTGACCTGGCATGGGAGAGTCATTTAAGAAGAGGTAATGAAGGGAGAGAAACACTTGAAGGAATAGGTGTCTGCACACTGAGTGGAGGTACCTGCAAAAGATCTAATACATCTGTAATGCAAATACAGAGAAGACAGCACTGGGACAGCAAGGCAGTAAGGAAATATCAGTTCCCTTTATGCCTAAAAATGACCAAGGATATAGTAACTATTACACATACTTTTTAAGTGAGCACATCTGAACTATAGTGCTTGAAATCTGACCTCTTGCTTGATATAAAATTAAGTTTCAAAAGGAGAAAAAGGAAAAATGAACTTGGCCTCCAGATGGGATGCTGAAAGAAGTGCTGCTTGCTTTATTTGTCCATGCAGTTTTTTGGGACTCCTGCTAGAACAGCATGAAGGACAATTACTTCAAGTGTAACGAAATGAGTGCCCCAATGTGAACACTTCCCAACAGGAGATCCATGATGCCTTGACAAACTGTAATGCCAGAACCCTCTGCCATCACTGCTCTGTCCGGAAACTGCCCTCAAATATTTGAGACATTCCTGGAATTAATAAATAAGTGCTGATTTGGCCTGGCTGGTTGCTGCCTGGTATCCCTGGCTGGCACTGCCTTACAATGGATGGCATTGTTATGTTGCAGCAATTCTTTTGCTTTTCTTCTTAAATTTCCCAGTGCCAGCAACAGGAAGACTGATTAATTTCAACTAATGTGACTGTTGAATCAAAGATATGACTCATTTTAAGGAAGCTTTTGTTGGATGCTTAGTCTATCAAACCATGCATACTTTAGATTACTTGGCTCTGTAGATGATATGATCAGGCAGACACAACCATTTTGGTTGAACTCAGGTACACATTATTTTTGTACTGAAAAGCTGGACATGAACAAAAAAAATATAGTGCACCCTCAATCTAAAGTCTATGACCAATCCTTTCTGTGCGATCTGGAAAGAGATGCATAGTATACAGCATGTTTCACTTATCAGAAAACAACAAAAAGCAAGTAAAAAGGAGAAAAAAAAATGTTTGTCAGCTCAAGTCAGTGAAGCTGTTGTACCCAGAATTTGCTTTATGCAATATGCATAAATGTCAGGTCACAATGCAAAAACTGGAAAAGGAGAAGAGAGTATTCTCTCCTGTTATGCTTTCGTGCCATGGAGCAGACCATAACACATCAGTTAACTTGGAGCTCCTTGCTGGACTAAGCAGAATAATGTGTTCCAAATATTTCTTTAATGAATAAAACTAAATGTAATGCCACAGATATTGACTCTGCTTTTTACAGCTCACATATACAGAGCTAAATTTCAGGGGAAGTTCACCATAATGCCTTTGGAAAACACCAGTCTATGATCAAACTTTGCTTTTCTATCCATGCTTTTTCATAACTAGCTTTCATTTGAAAAAAATGCTTCCAAATGTTAGTTATTCAAGACTCACAATAGCTGAAATGGGAAAACAGTGGTAAAGGGCTGTTGTGATCTACTCAAGCCAAAAAAAAAAAAAGGCCCACAAAACTTTCTTGTATCTGAAACATGCTTTCATTATCATAGAAATAACTGCTTGGATCACCCACACTGCTTTAAGACAAATACAGTCCTGATCCTATTATTCAGAAGTGTCTAGAAAGAACAAATTTGCAAGATGGATATATGGAACATATATGGTCCTTTTACGGAGAAGAAAGGAGGACTGCTATGGGTATTCAAATTACCTTCAAGCCTTCACTACCAGGTCATTTGAATTGAAGCTGCTAAATACAGAGCTTACCTTGGGTGCATGCAGGTACACTTGAATACTTTCATATATTTATACATAAACTATAAATGTAATACATCTACATACATTTGAGCATGTACATTCAATATAAAGTGACTAATGAAAAATCCATTGGCATGGTGGCAGAGGTGGATATTTGGGACTTGTTGCATGAGCAAGCTCAACTTGCAAAAAACTGGAAAGCATGAAAGCAGCACTCTTGCTTCTGTGCAGGAAGACTGGCAATTACATGCCCTCCTCTCACACCAATGTCTCAACAGTCCCATCTAGCAGTCTAGTCTATAGTGGTCAAAGGAACCCATACCGGGTTTCTCTGAGAGAATATCCTTTTCCATCTCCTGGCAGCTGGAGTTGCCCCTAGGATGTGTTCAAGCAGGAAGGATGTGTGTGTAGGTAAGAGGAACTGAACTGTAACCTGAACCTGAACCAAGAGGCTTCAGGTTCTTGATTCGTGTTTCATGACCTGCCACCCATGTCATAGGAAAAGTTTCTATTTCCACTTACCTATTTATTAGAAAAGGAATGAAAATAATTATGCACAGCACTTAGGAGATTGAAAGGCTTGACGTGTGAATGTGTGTATATCTGGCTACACACACACAAAGTCTCCTGAATAACATGGGAGTATATGGGGGCAGATGCTCTATTTAGCCCCATCCTCCCTCTCCAATGGAGGACAAGAGTATTCATGTAGAAGAAAATGTGTAAAACCAAAGCAAGCCTCTTGTCATACCTTCCCATTTTCCTTCCCTTCAGTGATTTAGCTGAGATTCCAAGGTGCTTGGAAGTAAAGAGAAAAAAAAATAAATTAAACACTCTGGAAATGTCGAAGATTTCCCTGCATTAAAACCTGTGCTAACTGAGCCTAATCACTGTCTGAGTTAAAGGTCCATTTCAACCAATGTCAGCTCAGGGAAAGCCCAACAGGAAAGCTCAAACTAGTAATGAAGAAGACCTGTTATAATTTTTCTGGACACATCCAAGTGTGGCAATATTGGGTAGTGTTCAACTGCCTTATTTAAGCTATCTGTAAAGTCTGCATGTAGACAGGAACCTGTGAAAAGAAATCTGTCCTATCATAACCAAAGGAGGAGAATAATTCATCCTGGAAGGGCCCATTTCTCTTCATTTATGTTAGAGAAAAATTTAAAATTCTGACCTTCAGATTTCCAAAATTAAGTAGGAAGGATTTTTACCCTTAGCTGCAACTTTGACCCTGTCAGCTCACAAAATTGCTGTGGGTTAGGCGCAAATGCTGAAATCCTGAACTTCAGAGCTTGAAGGAAGTTTAAATCCCAACTCACACCACACTTGTCAGACTTTTTCTGTACACACATGCTCCTGTTTCCCTGCAGGGGAGGTGTGTATTGGGGGAATTCCTCTAATACTTTCTGCTGTAAACTGGTACTCGTTTCTTCCTTCCCATCTGATGGCATTTTCAATCTACAGATGAGAAGACTAAAACATTTGGGATCCCTTCCTCTATATCTACAAAAAGGATTTATGTCTGAATTCCATTAATAATAGAAGTATTGTGAAGAAATCTGCACTAAGAAGAGAACACGACCCTGAGTTTAAAAAAAATTTCAAAGCTCTGACATCTAGGGACCCCGTCACAAAGACAAACAAAAGAAGTAAGGAATGCAGGATGACCTATTTGCCCAACTATAGGACATCTAGTCTGATAAACTCCAGTTGCCTTGATTCAGAAGCAGAAAGTATAATAAGTTAAACATTTTCAAGGTGATTTCACTTTTGCTTATTATTTGTTTGAATATTCAAAAAACTGAAACTAGAATAACTGGCCCATGTTCATACAGAAGGGAAAGCAACTCAATTCCATTCATTGTTTTAAATACAGCAAAGCAATGTTATTCCCACTAGCAGAAATGGATCATGAAGCTACTCTTCAGTTTGTCCAATCTCTGTTGCACTCGAAAGAAAGATATGGAGAGGATCCCTAAGCATACCTTCCTGGTTTTCTCATTTCACCTGGAAAATAAGGATAGCCTGTGAACAAGTTACTCCCAGTACATCCAAAGGCACTGCCTGTGGGGTTCTGCAGTGAATTGTCTGCCTACAGGGAAACCTTATGAAAAGCTTTTAACAGATTCCTGCAAGAAGAATTAAGTAGTTCTTCAGAGAACAGATGGAAGGAGAAAAAAACATTTTTCCATACCCAGCACCTGCTCTAGCCTCATATAACTAGATGATTATAGCATTCCTGTCTTAAATCATTCTCAAAAGGGGACCAAATTTAAACTTTACAAACCTCAAACCCTAATTTAACCAAATAAAATACCACTCAACCCTGTTGAATGCTTTATATGAATTCTTAAATAAAGAAGGTAAGTTTTTCTCGAGTGAGGTATCATATTTATTTTGACTTTAGACCTAACTCAAATCCTGCAACTCTGTGACTAAGAAAGAAAGAAAAATAAAAGTATTTCAAGTGCACTTGCCAGATTCCAAACTGGGTAAATACAATTTTCTCATTTCAGTCCATTTTGCAGTTTCAACAGTCTAAGTTTTCTCCCTCTATACTTTAGGTTAGTAATGCTTTTGTTTCTTACTCCAAAAGGGGCCCTGTTTTTTTGAAGTATATGATAAGATTCCTGTGCAGTTTCTTTAAAAATTTAAACCCCTGATTATGAAAACATGCACTCATATACTTAGCTTACAGCTGGTTAGCTATTCCCCTGAATTTTTAGTCCTACAGGACTAGTCACACACTTAAATAGTAAACAGTTATAAGTATTCACAAGAGTTTATAAGTTCCATTGGAATTTTTTCAGGTAATCAAACCTACCAAAATACAACATACTAATGCCAGGGTTTATATTTCTGTCACTGCTCTGAAAATATAACAAATATATGTAACATGAAATGCACAGGTAAGGTAAATATTGCAATATTTACAAATGCAGCTCCCAGTAGAACCGAAATGTCTCAAAATCAGTGACAGTCTCAAATGCCAGAAGAAGCAAATCTTTCTGAGCCATTACATATTGCAAATTGCAGTACCCATTGTAGAATTTTTATAATTCTCAGTGCTAGCTTTTCATGTTGTTACTACTTTTTACATCAAAGTACTATTGATCAGAACATCTGCTTTGTTTTACATCCTTTTTAAACAAGAACATACACTGCTTTCAGTAGTACTCAGCTTAGAGGTACCTGCTTGTACAGCCCAGCCCAGGGCATACAGGTGTCACTGGAAGCATTCCCACTTAGATAAATGGGTTTTGGTGCAGACTTCTTGGGAAAGTTCCTGGAGCTGTAACAATAATTGCACTGAAGCCAATGAAAGTTCTGGGTGTGCCATGAAATGAGAAAGAAATAGGTCCACACAGGCTTGTACAAATTAGAAATACTCTAAACAAACTGCAGATCTCCTGCTGATACCTTAATTTGTATTTTTAAACCAGAAATTCCTTCATCTGCTTTTCACTCAGCAACATATTCATTTTGTCCTGCCTTTCACTCAGAAATCTGGTCATATGCATAGTCAAGACCAGAAACAAAAATCTAGCATTAATTCCTGAAGCACTACGTGCTTCTTTCTTGGTCAAGATTCCCTCTGAGATCTATAAAAGAGTATGGGCTAAAAAAAAAGCAGCTGAGGATTTATCTAACTATAAAAACAGATGACACATTACAACACAGTCCTGTGACAGTCCACCCAAACTGGGAGAACTGACACACAAAAGGGTTTCTTCCATGACCTGCCAAATGCACTTTGATGTCTTTCCTTAGGCCTTTTGCTGGAATTCAAAACAATTTTAAAGTCCATTGTCAAAAATTCAGACATCTTACGCTGCTTCACTTGTAAATCTCAGGAAGACACCTGTGTACCTAAACTGTTCTCCTCACTCTGCCAAATGCTTTGTGGAATAAAATGATACAAAAGGACTGATTTGACAGGGTAGTTCTACTGCTGAAATTATGTATTTCTAAACATCCGTAAGTAACATTAAGACTAACCTAAAATCTGTGCTCATTACTCACGTAATTTTCTTTAAGAAAAGGTGTAATTCAAGGAAAATATTTTATGTCCCAACAAGCTCTTAGAGTACGCATTCCCTCCAAAGCTGCACAGTAAGAATGTCACAACATTTTGTTGATTTGTAGATTGCATTTTACATTAGATGCCACAGAAACAGTCTGGGCTGAAAAACATTTGTGTGGACAGTGAATCCCAAGAAACAATTAAACAAGCAACAGAAAATCATATTTAAAATAAAAAAATTAGCTGCTACTGGATGAATGATTAATATATACACACTGAAAAGTTAGATGGCTTAGTCTCCAGACCATGATGGAGTATGCATGAAGTGGTACTAGTGTTTACACACAGGAAGTAAAAAAGCACATTTTGCTTTGTATAGCTTTACATAAACTTCATAATGTCAAAGATAATACATCCTCCTTGCTAAGGGACAAGAAAAGCTGCTATCAAGGAAAGCTTGCTGAATGACACTTATCTCCTGTCACACAAAGTGCAGTTCTGCAGACGAGAATGATGTCTAATCTGAGAAGGGAAAAGACCTGAACTAAATAAAATAACTAACTAAATAAATAAAAAGAAAATTTCTAGGTACAGTCTTATGTCTCTCTAGCAGAATGATCTATTAGGCTATGGAAAAGACTTTCTGGGAACAAAGTGTCTCTAAACTATGAAGCCAATTCTCAAGAATAAGATAATAAGGTTTCCACTATTTGTCTCTTTGGAACTTTTCTCTACACAGTTAAAATAAAGTCTAGCAGGCTCTGGAAGCTATGCTACCTGCAGAAAAATTCCATGCAGCAAAAAAATCATAGAATCATTTAGGCTGGAAAAGACTTTTAAGATCATTGAGTCCAATTGTTAACCCAGCACAGCCAAGCCCATCATTAAACCATGTCCCTCAGTGTCACATCCATGTCTCTTCAATACATCCAGGGATGCTGACTCCTCCACTTCCCTGGGCAGCCCATTCCAATGCTAAACCACTCTCAGATAGGACTGCTGATCCATGATGGAAGTGGCGAGCACTTCAGCCAGTACATCCACTCAGTTGGCTTGGGTGGATTTCAGCCGGCCCCATAGACCTGTGTGTGTCTGAGTGGTGTAGCAGGTTGCTAACTGCATTTCTCCTTGGATTATGGGGCTTCATTGTGCTCACCACCCCTGTCTTCTAGCTCAGGGGGCTTGGGTACCTGGAGGAACAACTGGTCTTATCATTAAAGACAGAGGCAAAGTTCTGACACTGGATCCAGTCAGCCAAACAAGGATTCTTTGCTTCCATGGGAGTCAGCATCTTTTTTGACATAATCTAGAACCCTGAACCACTGTTTGCTGTCACCTTACACCTATTTATATGTGCAGCTGTTATCTGTTTGCTCAGTAGACAGAGCAATGAGAAGAGACCCCAAAAAATCAATACATATAACATAAATTTTGTAACTCTAACCTCAAATCAGTGCCAGGCCCATGAATCAGTGTGCCACCTTCTGAAAATACTAGCATTCTGGGCAGAAATACCACCTTTCTTTGGAAATCCTAATGCTATAATTATGACCTCACAATAAAAAGCTCACAGCCCTTTTCAGGTCAGTACTATTCTGACCTCCTCCTTTACATAAGCAGCAACAGTCCTGGGGGGTCTGTCACAAGTACTATGTTACATCACACTCTGTCAGGTAACAAAAAATATAATAAGGACCTTGTGAATGTTCCACAGAATATAAAAAGAAGCCATTGCAAGTGAACCCCTTCTCTCCTGAACACTAGGTTTCATGCCTTGTCTGAAAATTCCACCATAACTTCTGGATAAATACAGGATCTGGATGATGGTGAATGTTGATCTTGTTGAATCAACTAACACTGACTTTGCAGATCCTTAACACCATATCTGCAACAAAACAATCAAGAGTTTCCTTGTACACATTGCCCCTTTCGTGTGCAATGCTGAGAGTGCTCATGGTGTGTCTCAGCTGCACTCCTGAGCCACGGCAGGAAAAAACCTCCAGCAACAGTCAGGAGCCCATGGAGCACAAGCAAAACCTGTGTTTTGGAAAAATAGGCCTCACTAAACCTGGAAAGTATTACCATATCTTGCTTTCCTGTGTAGGAAGCTCTTCACCTCCATTTTAAGCAAGACAGAGCAAACAAAAGTCTGTTCTGCCTCCTCTAACATGGCAGCATGTGACGGTCCAAGTGTTTGCTTGTCTCTCCTTGGAGTGGGTGATGCAGGTTAGACATGCCTATAAGGGAGAAGAGTGGCTCAGAGCTCAGGATTCCTTTCAGGGGTGACCAGCAGAAGATGTGAGTTTGCTTATGTACCACGTCACCCCCCTGGTCTGATGAAAGCCTCCATACCTCCCCTCCCTCCCCTCTCCTTTAATCTCTGCATGCTGCTATGCGGAAGGTGCCAACTTGAGAACAGACAGTTCTGAAACGAAGGCAATTAAAAAAAAAAAAGCACAGTACTTTAGAAATTTAAACAACAAGCCCTGTGATCAAAATAATTCATAAAGGGAAGGATTTTATGAAGTCATTTCACGAGCACACAATGCCTTTTTTTTTGCTTTGTTTTTTAAATAAATCCGTCAGTACACATGCCAAGGCAACACATCTGAATACAATATCAGCAGACACACCCTGGATCCCTGCGCCTGTGCTCTCCCAAGTTACAGCAAAAGCTAAAAGTTGGGCTTTTTGCCTGAATTTTAACAATTATAAATTTATTTCTTTTCGTTTGGGTGCATTAGTTAAAACCTTTTTCTTCCCCTCGCTCCCTCTTTCTCCTCCTTTACAAGCAATTATTTTTCTCCTCCCTTCAGAAAAAAAAAAAATCTGAAAAATGGATTTTTCTCTTGCTGACAGTAAGTGTGTCTGTTTAAAAAAAAAACACCTAAAGAGATCTAACTTATAATGAATCCCTCTGGCATAAGGAAGCCTGTTCTAATCTCTCTTTATAGGGCTTGAGTGATAGTTTTGCTCAACGAGTATTGACAGGGCCGTCCTGTTTCTCAGGCTTTCATTTTCCCTGAGTTGGAAAAAGGATACAGTGCATTTTCACATTCTCCAAGTCTGCAGTTGTTTTTATATAAGAAGCAATTTGCTTGGGTCACATCAGGTCAAATGGGAAGCCTGCCCAGCTCTTGGTTTTAAAGGAAAAACATACAGAAAGACACAAAAACACAGCAGTTTCCTTCATTAAATTCCACTCTACCTGCCATGGGCTTGCAGCCACAATGGAATTTCCCACCCTGGCTGACCATAGCTAAACTTTTTTTTTTTACCCTTTCAATAAAAAGTCTTATTAGTTTTCTTTCAAGTAAACTTTGAGGTAAGGGTTATTAAAGTTGATGCAATTGTCCATTTTAATAAATAAATAAATTAATAAAGGCCTTCATGGGACTGGAGCCAAATGTTGAAGTCTTTATTGAAGCCCAGATTCTGATCTTTGTTACAATGCTGTAAGTCAAAAGCAACTCTTCTAAAGTTGTTGGAGTTGTGCCTGGGTAAAAGATCAGGATCTTGCCTCAGTTTTTAACTCATTTCTCACTCAGGGAAAACCTCAGCTGACTCCGGTATGAGTTTGCCTGAGCTGAGCCTGCCTGTGAAGCACAGCGTGAAGCCTGTCTCTGCAATGTGTTAGGCGTTCTGCTGAGCTCCTCCAAACTCGCACTGCCTTCAACACTTGAGGGGAATGGCACCCAAATAACTGCCTTTCTTATTACTTAGCAATTGCCAAAGTTACCAGAACCAGGAAAGCTTACTCCCAAGGAAAAGGAAAGCAGCCACAATCCCCTCCCCAAGCCTCCCAAACAACCACTGAAACCTGAGGTGAAATTCTACCCTGAACTGCAAGAAGAAGATGCTGAGGAAGTGACTCAGTGTGAACACTTTTAAGAACAATAGATCATGAAGATGCTTCATTGATTTCAATACAGCCCTTAGAAGAACCAGAGCTGCTTGCTTTGCTTTGACTATGATTTCATTGTACACACAGGCAAGGGGAAAAAAAAAAGAGAGAGGAAAAAAAAAATATCCTGAACCAGAGGTGAGACTGTTTCTTTTAAGATGCTAAAAAGGTGTCTAATTCAAATTCGGATCCATCTAACTATCAAAAGTATTTATACCTGGCCTCTCTCTGCTGAACGCCCAGTTATTCCCACTGCTTTGCTACTAGTTTGCATTTAACTGCAAATGCTATAATTAAATTTGCAGAACAGTTTCCATTCAGACTGTTTCCCTGTAACTTTATAAAAAGTTCTCCTTTTGGGCTGAAAGACTGGCCTCAAATGAATGATGCAAAGTATAAAGCAGATTAGTGGCAGGTGGAAAGAAAGTAGTGGAGGATCTGCTCAGCCTTGACAGGTCACCACAAATGGGTGGGGCCCCTGCCTTTCTCACAGTTTTCTCCACTCTGAGAAGTGGTTCAGGCTTTTTTTTTCCCCCTACAATAAATTAAAAAAAAAAAAAGAAAGAAAGAAAGAAAGAAAGAAAGAAAGAAAGAAAGAAAGAAAGAAAGAAAAAAATAAAGAACATTTGGCTCAGTGCCCCTGTATCCTCTGTTTTCCAGACACTCATGTGTGAAACAATGGCAGTTTTGCTTGAATCAAGGCTGAAGATTGCTGGACTTGGCCTTTGAATGATTTTTTGGACTTTACTATCGTGACTTTCATCCAGAGATCACAAAGAGGTTTGCACTATTTATCACACTGGGCAGACCTTTGAAGCAGTCTGAGCCGTATTAGGGCAAAGTCCCTCCTTCCCTTGCAGTGTCCTTCCCCTGGCTGTCTAAGACACAAATCAGTTTTTAAAATTTTCATATACTCTCTTTGGTTTCAAAGGCTGGCTAGTAAGATACTGCAAAGTTCTCTGTTTTGTTTTCCTATGGTCAGATGGTTCTTTTATTTTTCTTTTCTCCCTGCTCTCTCTGGTGTCTGTTTTTCTAGTTGATTCATCTATTATCCCTCTTTATGTAATTAAATTTCTCTACTCAGTGTGTCATTGTGCTCAGGCTGTATTGTGCTCTGTCACCTCCAATTCCTTTCCTTCAGAAGCTCCACATCCCAATTCCTCTTTAAAGTTGCTTGCTGAAGCATTTGTTCTTTCAGCATCCCCATACGTTTATAAACTGGAGATTAGTTCACTTTGTCTGACTTCCAAAGCCATTTACTGCTTGAGACCATTTCATGAGCTTGTCTATTCATGTGGATAAACAAAAAAAAAAAAA